>APFE030110747.1:138919-195909 GCA_000404065.3 Pinus taeda | reverse complement strand
CTTTCTCTCTTTTTGAAGTTTGACATGAAGAGCAGAGGTATGAGGCTTGACAAGGAGGATAATATGACTATTGATGGAGCCATATTAACTGCAGATAGTCATGGTGACAAATTTCAGTGTAACAAGTCTCATCCTTGCTGTCAGAGGAGATGAGATGAAAAAATATGGAGGGCTAGAATGGTGATGCCTTGTCTATACGAGGACGGTCCCAAAACATAAACAAAAATGAGTTCTCGAGTGGGAGATTTAAATATAGAGGTGGATCTAAATCTCCAGGATAACCTGTACAGGTGTGCTAGAAATTTGGAAAGGAATGTCACTTCAAAAAAGACTATAGTCTAAAGATCCTAACAAAGGAAAGGGATTTGACGACGCTCCTTCTGCAGAGGTGAAAACCACGTCAGATGAATGTGGGGATGTGTACTTGGATTCTTCTTCAAGTACACATGTAGAGCATGAGGCATGGTTGATTGACTCGGGTGCATCCTTTCACTTCACTCCCCACAGGGAGTGGTTAATTGAGTATGGGAAATATGATGGTGGTGATGTATTCTTAGCGGATGATAGGAAGGCTAGAATTTTTAGATGTGGAAAATTCAAGTTGAAGTTTCAAGGTGGAAGGATTAGAACACTTCTGGGTGTTCTACATATTCCTACATTAGCCATAAATCTGATTTCTGTAAGCAATATGAATGATATGAGGGTAAAAGAAGTGTTTGAGAAAGATACCTGCAAGATGGTTTGAGGAGCATTGGTATTGATGTGAGGAGTTCAGATAGGAACTCTGTACAAACTTATGAGTAGAACTATTACTGATGGGTGCAATAGTTATGTGGTTCCTGAAAATGGAGCAAAAAATCTTGTGGTCTCTAGAAAACATACCATGCTATGGCATCAAAGGCTTGGACATATTGGAGAGAAGGGACTTCGAATACATCATGGTAATGGTATGGTAGAAGGTATGTCTAATTTCTCTTTGGATTTCAATTTATGTGAAGATTGTGTATATGGGAAGCAGAATCGGGTGAGTTTCCCCTCTAGTGCTAAGAGGGCGAAAGGGATATTAGAGCTTGTGCACAGTGATGTGTTTAGACTTGTGTCGGTTCCATCACTGGGTAAGTCTACATACTATGTATCATTCATAGATGAATTCTCAAGGAATACATGGATATATTTCCTCAGGAAGAAATTTGAAGTATTTGACAAGCTTAAAGAACTTAAGGCTCTAGTGGAAAACCAAAGAGAGAAAAAGATAAAGGTGTTGAGGAAAAATAATGGTGTAGATTTTTGCAAGAAGGAATTTGAAAAGTTCCATAAGAAATGTGGTATAGCATGACATAAGACTACTCCATACACACCTAAGCAAAATTGAATTGCTAAAAGAATTAACAAGACATTGATGGAAAAGGTAAGAAGCATGCTCAATGGTGATGGGTTAGGACAAGAATTCTAGGCTGAGGCGATGGAGAATGCATGTTATTTGGTTAATAGATCACCTTCATTAGCATTGGAGGATAAGTCTCCACAAGAGGTATGGAGTGCTGAGAAACCATCTCTTTAACATCTGAGGGTATTTGGATGTGATGCATATGTACATGTTCCAAAGCATAAAAGAACCAAGTTGGATAGTAGATCTGAAAGGTGCATATTTATTGGGTATAAGGATGGTTTAAAAGGTTATAATATTTAGAACCCATAAAAAAGGATGGTTGTATACAACCAATATATGTTATTTAGAGAGGTGAAAGATGTTATTAAACACGAATTCCTACCAAAGGAACCTGAGAAGATAGAGTTTGATCTAAAGGAGGAAGAATCTGACTCTACAACAGAAGAGGAATCAAAAGATGAAGAGCCACAAAATCCAGTTGTGAAAAGATTAGTTCGAGAAAGAAGGCAACCAAAAAGGTATAGACCATCTGCTTTCTATTCAAATTTTTGTTTATCTATTACTGATGATGATCCCAGAACTATTAGGGAGGCAATAGATTCAGAGGACGGAAAACTCTGAAAACAGTCCATGGTTGATGAAATGGCACCTTTGGACAAAAATTGAGGCTTGAGATTTGGTGGGGTTTCTAGATGAAAGAAAAGCCATTGGAAGAAAATGGGTGTTTAAGAAGAAGATGAATGCAAAAGGCAAGGTGGAGAAATAGAAAGCTCAGTTGGTAGCAAAACCAGGTGCTAGGAATTTATTTTGGTGATATTTTTTCTCATGTTTCCAAGGTAGCTTCTATTAGATTACTTTTATCTGTTGCTACTACTTTTGATTTTGAGGTAGAACGAATGGATGTGAAGACAACATTTCTTCATGAGGATCTGGAAGAAGAGATCTACATAAAGCAACCTGAAGGATTTGTGGTGAAGGGTAAGAAAGAACTGGTATGCATGTTAAAAAAATTATCTGTATGAGTTAAAACAATCAACAAGGATGTGGTATCAGGAATTTGATACATATATATGGGGACTTGGCTTCACCAGAAGAAAATCAAATCACTGTGTGTATTTTAAATTAATTGGTGACTGCTTTATTTATTTGGTCTTGTATATTGATGATATGTTGCTGATTGGAAATAAAAAAGAAATTATCCAGCAATTGAAGATCCAATTGTCCTCCAAATTGGGTATGAAATATCTTGGTGCTATAAACTACATTTTTGGCATAGAAATTAAACAATATCAGGTAAAGAGGAAACTCTGTTTAAACCAAAGGAAGTATGTCGAGACAATATTACAGAGGTTTAATATGCGGTATAGTAAACCGGTGAAGGTTCTTATTCCTGTAGGTGTAAAATTATTCATTGAACAATGTCTTAAGACACACGAAGAGGAAGAGGAAATGTCCCATGTTTCATATGCAAGTGCAGTTGGTAGCCTGATGTATGAAATGGTCTGTACTAGACCTTGCATTGCACATGCAGTGGGGGTATTGAGTAGGTTTATGAAAAAACTAGGGAAGGAGCATTAGACAATAATGAAGCAGGTTTTCAGGTATTTGTGTGGCACTAGCGATTATGGCCTGTGCTACCAAGGAAGACCAGGATTGGGCAATGTTTTGGACATCCATGGCTTTGTTGATGTAGACTGGGCTAGAGATCTAGATCATAGAAGATATACAAGTGGGCATGTGTTTAACCGATTTGGAGGTGTAGTCAGTTGGATGAGCAAGAGACAGTCTATAGTGGCACTTTCAACTATAAAGGCAATATACATGGAAGCCAAACATGCAAGCAAGGAATCCGTTTGGTTGCAAAGATTGTGTTCATGTATGGGGTTAGTACAACAAGTTATAAGGATAGACTGTGACAACCAAAGCGCAGTTTTCTTGGCAAAGACCCATGCTTATCATTCAAAGACAAAGCACATTGATGTTCAGTATCACTTTGTGTGGGATATGGTTGAGGACAAAAAGGTGTTGCTGGGATAGGTAGACACTTTGAAGAATACTAAAGATGCATTGACAAAGTATATCGGTTGTTTGGAGAGTTTTCGACGAAATCACATAAAGTATATCAGTGTTGAGAAGTTCTCTTGGTGTAGAGAAAAAATGGGCATTGTAGGTTTGGACCAATGACTAAGCTCTCTTGTGGCCCCTTGGGGAAAGAAAACAACAAGTGGGAGAATGTTTTGTGCATGATGGTTTTCTGCGTCTGATCAAGGGAAGTACAATTATATTCTAATCTAGGGTTAATGGATTGGGGTTTATGGATTCTTCGACATGTATACATATGTATTGTAACATTGAAAGGAATAATAACGAAAAATTGATCTGGCGGTCCCAGTTTTGGGTTCCAGGGGAAAATATTTGTGTATATCTGTTTATGTTTTATGCTCTCACCATTGTTTATTTTCAGTTTGTTTAGAATTCGTATGCAGGTAATTTCTGTACAGGATTAGAACCTACATTTGGTATTAGAACTATTTCGGATTCAAGGGGATGCATTTTCTTCTAAGGTGTTTTGCTCAGGCCTTTGGTACACCCTATTTAGTGGGAGGTCTGCGGGATCAATTCTTATGGTGAAAGAAGATGGCGAGCTATGGAAAGATAGAGATCGAGAAATTTAATGGTCAAGCTTTTGAGTTGTGGAAACTCAAGATGGGGGATCTTCTAGTGGATAAAGATAATTTGATCACAATAGATCTGGGTACTAAACTAATGACAATGCTCGATGAAGATTAGAATAAGTTGGATCAGAAATCAAAGAACACAATATGGTAATGTATCTCAGATTCAATATTATTGAATATATCAGGGGAAGCTTCGATGAAGGATTTTTGGGACAAGTTAGGGACTTTGTACAAATCTAAGTCTCTTGTAAATAAACTGTTCCTATAGAAAAAGTTGTATAACCTGAGGATGAAGGATGGAGACTCTGTGGTAGAGCATATGAATGCCTTTAATATTGTGGTATGCCAGTTGTTATTTGTTGATACTAAAATTTTAGATGAAGATAAGTGAATCAGTTTGTTGTGTTCTTTATCATATTCGTGGGATATTATGGTTGTTGCAATAGGTAGCAATACAACTATCTTGCTGTTTGACGAAATAGTTTCATCCTTGTTGTCAGAGGAGATAAGATGGAAAAATATGGAGGCCCTGAATCATGATGCCTTATCTATACGAGGATGGTCCTATAACATAAACAAAAATAAGTTCTCGAGTGGGAGATCTAAATCTAGAGGAAGATCTAAATCTCTAGGAAAACTTATATAGGTGTGCTAGAAATGTAGAAAGGAAGGGAACTTCAAAAAGGACTGTAGATCTAAAGCTCCTCAGAAAGGAAAGGGGTCTGATTATGATCCTTCTGCAAAGGCGAAAACCACCTCAGATGAAGGTGGGGATGTGCACTTGGATTATTCTACAAGTAGACATGTAGATCATGAGGCATGGTTGGTTGACTCAGGTGCATCCTTTCACTTCACTCCTCATAGGGAGTGGTTCTGCGAGTATGAGAAATATGATGGTGGTGATGTCATCTTAGGGGATGAAAAGAAGGGTAGAATTTTCAGACGCGAAAAATTCAAGCTAATGCTTCAAGGTGGAAAGATGAGAACACTTTTGGGTGTTCTGCATATTCCTACATTAAGCTGCTAGAAATATGATTTCTGTAAGCAAGATGGATGATGCAGGCGTAAAAACAGTGTTCAAGAAATATATTTGGAAGATGGTTTGAGGAGCATTGGTATTGATGTAGGGAGTTTGGATTGGAACTCTGTACAAACTTCTGGGTAAGACTATTATTGATGGGTGCGACAATTTTGTGGTTCCTGAAAGTGGAGCAGAAAACCTTGTGGTCTTTGATAAAATACCATGCTATGGCATCAAAGGCTTGGACATATTGGAGAGAAGGGCCTTCAAATACTTCATGGTAATGGTATGGTAGAAGGTATGTCTAATTTCTCTATGGATTTTGATTTGTTAGAACATTTTTGTATATTGGAAGCAAAATCAGGTGAGTTTCCCCTTTGGTGCTAAGAGGGTGAAAGGGATATTAGAGCTTGTGAAAAGTGATGTGTTTGGACCTGTGTCAGTTCCATCACTGGGTAAGACTGTGTACTATGTATCATTAATAGATGAATTCTCAAGGAATACATGGATATATTTCCTTAGGAAGAAATATGAAGTCTTTGACAAGTTTAAATAATTTAAGGCTCTGGTGGAAAACCAGACAAAGAAAAAGATAAATGTGTTGAGGAGAGATAATGGTGGAGAGTTTTGCAAGAAGGAATTTGCAGAGTTCTGTAAGAAGTGTGGTATGGCACGACATAAGACTACTCCATACACACCTTAGCAAAATGGAGTCATAGAAAGAATGAACAAGGCATTAATGGAAAATGCAAGAAGCATGCTTAGTGGTGTTGGGTTAGGACAAGAATTTCGGGTAGCGGCGGTGGAGACTGCATGTTATTTGGTTAATACATCACCTTCCTTAGCGTTGGAGGATAAGTCTCCGCAAGAGGTATGGTTAGGTAAGAAACCCTCTCTTTCACATCTAATGGTATTTGGCTGTGATGCATATGTACATGTTCCAAAGTAGAAAATAACTAAGTTGGATAGTCAATTTGAAAGGTGCATCTTTATTGGGTTTATAAATGGTTTAAAAGGTTATAAGCTTTGCAACCCAGAAACAAGGAAGGTTGTGTACAATAGAGATGTGGTGTTTAGAGAGGTGAAAGATGTTATTAAACATGAAGTCCTACCAAAGGAACCTGAGAAGATCGAGTTTGATCTAAAGGAGGAAGAATCATTGATGAGGTGCTAAAAAAAAACTCAAAATTCAAAGTTTTCGGAATAGTGTGGAACCTGAACGATCACATAGTGCCCATCATCCTTAATTCGACGCAACTCATTTTGCGCGAAATAAACACCATATGCTCCCATAATCATGTTCTCTTAACTTTCCAAAATATGAGATTTTTTGTAAAAAATTGACAACCTAGTCAAGAGTCCATACTGCTGACGTGGAACTGACTCTGTAGGTATATATGGCACTTTGACTGGTCAACGAGCTGAGAGAATCATGCTGTGACAAGTGGCATTTTATTATTGGTTGTAATTTGGAATTTGTGATTGGTAGGTTGAAGGCCAACCATTGGCCAACACGTGGCCCAGCTAGAGGCTGCCACGTGGTAGTCTGGGGCCCACCAAAATATTGGGTTGAAGCTCAGGCAGTAGCGGTGGGGGTCAAATCTGCGATCACCTAACAACTAGCAAAGCCTTCCACCAACGCGCTGTCACATGAGTCTTAACCATATAAGGTTTCAAATTCTATTTGAATTTCATATCCATACCATTCAGGGGCAGGGCCAGCGCTTGGGCATGCCCAACCATGCGACCACCAATGGAGGGGAAGTGAGGGCCTGACTAGTGGGGGTGATCCATTGGCCTTAGCCCTGGGCACGTGGCTCCCATGTGTCTAAAATTTTCAGACTATAAACATTAGAGGACATTTAAAGTGTCCTACAATTTTGCTTGAAAATCAGTGAAATTATCGCTCCATTAGCACATTTTGGGGAAAATTTGTAGGATGGTACCAAATTTTGGGGAGTTTGTGATGCGATTAGTAGAAAACTTGGAAATGCCATAACTTCTTCATTTTTTGACCAAATCATGAGAATAAAGAGGATACATAGGCATTTTTGGGCATTTTGGAGCCATTGAAACATGTTTAAGAGCTTTCTGATAATTGTAAACTGATTTCTTCACATTTTTGAGCATAATAAAGAGGGCCAAGCCATTGGAAGATGCACCAAGGAGATGTAGCCCAAGAGGGGTGAACTCCTTCATCATGTGCTATTGTGATACTATTTATGGTGATATTTATGTCTATTATATGCTACTGTTTAGTCATTTGTTTATGTTAATTTTCACATAAAAATTACATAAAAACACTCAAAAACTCTTGTTTTAAACTTGCAAATAATGTCATGAATTCTTAAGCACATTTAACATATTCTGGAAAGGAATTTAGCAAAAAAAACTAATTTTCCCAATTAGATCAAGTTTGGTACCAGAGCTCTTGGTTTTCTTTGTGCAAGAAGGATTTAACTGTTTGCAAGTGAATGTCATGCTTACAAGGTTGAAGCTCAAAAGAGGAGAAGGGAAGCTGGTTGAAAGAACTGAAATTGGGTCAAGGAGAAGGAGTGCAAGGTTGCCAAAATATCCACCACCAGTTCTTCCTCAAGTCACATTTGAGGCTTCAGTGAGCGTGTCACATGAAGGAGAGCCTACAAACATGACAGAGGATGAGAAGGTCTTTAGGAAGGCTTTCTTTGATATGACAAAGATGGTGAAGGTCCTCTATGAAGAGAGGAATACTTGACTACATGGTGAAAGCTCCAAACCTCCGAAAGGAGAAGGTTCTTCAGGAGGAGGAGGTAATGGAAATGGAGGTAAACGTCCACCCCCTCCATCATCATATTCTTCTTCATCTTCTTATTCACAGACATATTAACAGGCATCTTCACCCTCTTCCACTAATACAACCCTTACTCATACTCATCAACATACCTCAAAAGGAACTTGTAAATCACCCTTGTTAAAACTTGATGTTAAATTTGAACTGACCATGTATAATGGTGAAGTGAATGCAGAGAAGCTTAACAATTGGGTTTGTCAGTTGGAGGCCTATTGTATAATTCAAAACCTTCAAGAGGATGATATAAATATTTAGCTAACTTCCTTGAGGCTGGAGGGTGCGACACTAGTATGGTGGGAATCAAAGACAGAAGAAGAGATAAAATAACATGGTAAGATCTCAATTTCTTGGTATGATTTCATTGCTGCAATTAAAAGACAATTCTACCCTCTAGCATATATGTAGAAATCCATCATGAATTAGAAGAGCTTTAGACAATTTAAAGGTCAAAATGTGCAATATTACACCCAAGAATTCAGAAAAATGTCTCTAATGTTTGGTGTAGATTTGTAATCACAAGACACATTGCTGAAGTACATAGGGGGTTTACACAGTTACCTTAGGCATACTATCCTTATGTTTAATCCCAATGATCTAGATGAGGTGCAAGCCACTCATCTTGAGGCAAGAGGAAAAATTACACCAGAAGATGGTAGTAAAACGTCATTTAAGGGTAAAGGAAAAGGAAGGGGTTTCAAAGGAAAGGGAAAGAACACTGCATCTATTAAGAAGGAAGGATAGAAATTAACATGCAAGCATTGTTCCAAAGAGGGTAACGATGAAGCTCATTGTTGGAAGCTTCATCCCAAAATGAAACCAAAGAAATTCAACAACAAGGGAAAAAAAAGACAGTTGCAACCACTCAACAAGATTTGGGATCTGATTCGGGTGATGAAACTAAAATTACAACCATGGGTATGAAAGGAAAAGAATCCATTTCTATCACTAGTACTTATAATTTACACAATGAAACTCCAAATGAAAAGAAGAGGATAAGTTTTTTTCACATAAGGGTAATCTCAAAACATAGCAAAATTGATACTCTTTTTGATAGTGGCTCTCAAGCCAATCTTATCTCTAAAAACATTGTCAAAAGTTTAAACTTGGAAACCATTACACATCATAAACCATATCCATTAGGATGGGTGTGTTACAATGTAAAATTGCAAGTAACTAGAAAGTGTAAACTGAAATTTTCCATTACTACAAATTTCATAGATGAAGTGGAGCCTGATGTTGTGCCATTAGACATATGTGGTATAGTTTTGGGTAGCCCGTATCTCTATGATAGAAAATCTATCTTGCATAGACATGAAAACAAAAAACATTTGTTCGAAGATGGAGCATAATATACTGTGAGAGCTTATAGAAATAAACTAAATCTTTCACCTGTTAATGCAGGGCAAATGAAAAGACTAGTGAATTCTAGCAAGAATTTTGTGCTTCTAATGATCAAACCCAAGAATGATGTTGATAATGAAGCTTTTCAAGGTTGTGATTCAAGATTGAAATATGAATTGGTTGATGTTGTTAACTAATATGATGAGATGTTTCAGGAACCAAAAGGATTGCCTCCTAGGATAGGAATCCAACATGAAATACAGTTGCAACAAGATACTCCTCTTCCTAACATTGGCATGTATAGGATGTCAGTGATGGAAAGTGAAGAAATTAAAAAGAAAATTCAAGAGTTGTTGGATAAAGGGATCATCAGGCCAAGTTCTTCACCATGTGGTTCACATATTGTTTTGGTGCCAAAGAAGGATGGAGCATGTCGCATGTGTGTGGAATTTCATGCATTGAACACGATCACTATAAAGAACCGTTAGCCACTACCTATAATAGATGATTTACTTTATCAATTGAAAGATGCAAAGTATTTTACTAAGTTGAATTTAAGGAGTGGTTACCATCAAATTAGAATTGCTGAAGTAGACATTTGGAAGACAAGATTCAAAACAAAACAAGGTTTGTTTGAATGGCTAGTTATGCCTTTTGGTTTATGTAATGCTCCTGCTACCTTCATGCCTGTGATGAATGATGTGTTGAGGCCATTTATTGATGAGATTTTTATAGTATACTTAGATGACATATTAATTTTTAGTAAATCTCGTGATGAACATGTCATGCATGTGAGAAAAGTACTTGATGTCTTCAAGAAGGAACAATTGTATTTAAAGATGTCAAAGTGTGAGTTTGGAAAAACTTCTTTAGTTTACTTGGGTCATATTGTTGGAGGAGGTGAGTTGAAATTAGATCCCTCCAAGGTTGATGTCATTTTGAATTGGCTAAGGCCCAAGACAATTACTAAGGTAATAAGTTTTTTGGGAACAAACCAATATTGGAGGAAATTCATTGCTAACTTTTCTTCTATAACAACTCCTTTTCATGCATTGACAAGTGTGAAAAAGGTTTTTTAGTGGGGAGCCAAACAACAAAAGGCCTTTGATGCATTGAAGGAAAAGATCAGTTCAGTTCCAGTACTTGCACTTCTAGACTTGAGACAATCATTTGAGATCTAGACTAATGCTAGTGACTACACCATGGGTGCAGTCCTCATGCAACATGGTAAGCCTATCTGTTTTCATTCGGAAAATTTCAAAGGTGCGGTGATTAATTATCCTACACTTGACAAGGAATTTTATGCATTGGTGCAAAGTATGAAAAAGTGGAAACACTACTTGATGGATAAGGAAACATTCATTCACACTAATCATCAGCCATTGCAATACTTGCAATCTCAATCTAAGTTGCAACAATCAAGGCACTTCCAATGGATGGGCTTTCTTCAACAATTCCACTTGGTAATAAGGTATATGAAAGGTATCTACAATAAAGTTTGTGATATGCTTTCTAGGCCTATTATTAGTGCAACTACTTTACTCAATCATAATTCTATTTTTCATGAAATTTATATTGAGAAATATGATTTAGACAATGAATTTCAGGATGTTTATACAAGCTTGAGTCAAGGTAACCAAGTAGAGGAATTGGACTATAATTTGCATGATAACTTGTTGTACCATCTTGGAAAGCTTTACATTCCACAGGGAGAAAGAGTCAACATCATAAGAGAGGCACATATTTCTCTTATTGTTGGTCATTTCGGTGAAAGTAAGATGGTGGCACATCTACAGAGGTATTTTTATTGGACTCATATGCTTGAAAGTGTGTCACATTTTATTAAAGGATGTTCATTATGTGCAGTCAGTAAGCCTAGAAATAGGAAGTTAGGATTATACACACAAATTCCGGTTCCTTCATGATTGTGGGGGAGTGTTTCTATGGATTTTGTAGGAGGTCTTCCATTTTCAAAAAGAGGTCATGATTATTTGTATGTAGATGGAGAAAGGTTCAGAAAAATGTGTATTTTGATGCCATGTAAAAAGAAAATTACAGTTGAAAAAAATACTTAGTTATTCTTTCAGAATGTATGGGTGAATTTTGGATTTCCCACATCCATTGTTAGTGATCGAGATTCTCGCTTTGTTGGGAATTTTTGGTCAAGCTTCTGGGGATTCATGGACACCAAATTGAAAAATAGTACAACATTTCATCGAAAAAAAGATGGTCAAATAGAGGTGGTGAACAGGACAATGATACATCTTCTTTGTGGGTATTGAAGCAAGCATCCTAAGTTTTGGGATGAAAATTTTCACTATATTCAACATGCTTACAACTGAGCCAAGCACTCTTCAACTCAAACATTGCCATTTGAAGCATGTTTGAGATACTTTCCTAAGTCTCCTTTGGATTTTATTTTTGGAAAAGATGTTTCTATTGATGGTCATATTGACATAGGAAAAGAAAGAAGGTTCATTTAACAAATGAAATTGGTACACCAAAGAGTTTAAGAACAGCTGGAAAAGAGCCAAGGCAAGTACAAAGCAAGGCACGATAAGCATCGTGTAGATAACAAGTTCCAAATCGGTGATGAATTTTGGCTTCAAATTAGCAAAGAGAGGCTCCAAGGAGAAGGTAAAAAGCTAAAACCAATTAGATATGGTCCTTTCATAACTTTGGAAAAGATTGGTAACAATGCCTTTAGGTTGGATTTGCCTTCATATATGCAAATTTATGTTGTTGCTATTGTTGAGAATTTAAGGTTGTATGAGCCTCCTTTGATAGAAGATCAAGGAGAAAATGTCCAAATTCCTTCCATTGAGGATTTTTCTCCTGAATACCTTTATGAACTATGACAAGATGCCATTCTTGAAAGAAGATCAAGGTCTTCAAAACGAGGGAGTGCGGACTACATTTGAGTGGGGCTCAAGGGAACAAATCCTTCAAAGGAAAAGTGGATCAAGATTGGAAGGGTGAGGGAAATGTAACCTCACTTGTTGGACATCTGAAAGTAATATTTTGGAGTCGAAAAGGCTTCTAGTGGGGAGGAATGATAAGGTGCTAAAAAAATAGCTCAAAACTAGAAGTTGTCGGATCGGCATGGAACCTGAATGACCGTGTAGTGCTCATCATCCTGAATCCAACACAACTTGTTTCGTGCAAAACATAACCATATGCTCCCAGAATCATGTTCTCTTCCTTTCCCAAATAGGCAATTTTTTGTATAAATTTGACAGCCCATTCAACATTCCATACTGCTAATGTGGCGCTAACTGTGCAGGTCTATGTGGCACTTTGATTGGTCAATGGGCTCAACAAATCATGTCATGAAAAGTGGAATTTTATTATTGGTTGTAATTCAGCATTTGTGATTGGGTGGTTGGTGGCCAACCATGGGATAACATGTGGCCCAGCCAGAGGCCACCACGTGGCAGCCCAGGGGCCACCAAAATATTGGGTCAAAATTCAGGCAGCAGCAACAGTAGGGGACGAACCCATGACTATGTAATAACTAGCGAAGGCTTGCATCAGCGCGCTATTGCATGAGTCTTAACCATATAAGAATTTGGCTTCTATTTGAATTTCATATCCACGCCATTCGGGGGTAGGGCGAGCCCCTGGGTACGCCCAACCATGTGACCACCAATGAGGGGGGGAGCAGGGGCTCGGTTGATGAGGGCAGGTCATTCGCGTTAGCCCCGGGCACGTGGCCCCCATGTGCCCAAAATTTTTGGACTATAAGCGTTAGAGGAAATTTAAAGTGTCTGACAATTTAGCTCAAAAATTAGAGAAATTATCGCTCCGTTAGCGCTTTTTGGGGAAAATTTGTAGGATGGTGCTGAATTTTGGGGCTTTTGTGGTGTGATTAGCAGAAAACTTGGAAATGCCATAAATTCTATAGTTTTTGACCAAATCAAGAGCAGAAAGAGGCTACACAGGCATTTTTGGGCATTCTGGAATCATTGGAACAAGTTACAGAGCTTTATGAGCATTATAAATTGATGTATTCACATTTTTGAGCATAATAGAGAGGGCCAAGCCATTGGAAGCTGGACCAAGGAGACGTAGCCAAGAGGGGTGAACTCCTTCATCACATGTTGTTGTGAAAATGTTTATGTATGTTATATGCTGATGTTCAGTCATTTCTTTATGTTAATTTGCACATAAAAATTACATAAAAGCACTAAAAAACTCATGCCTTAAACTTGCAAAGAATCTCATGAATAATTAAGCACATTTAACATATTTTGGAAAGGAATTTAGCACGACAAAAATATTTTTCCCAATTAGATCAATCATACTCTAGAGCCAAAGAGGAGTTAGAAGATGAAGAGGCAAAAACTCCAACTGTGAGAAGATCAACTAGGGAAAGAAGGCATCTAGAAAGGTATAGAACATTTGATGTCTGTTCAAAATTTTCTTTATCTATTACTGATGATGATCCCGGAATTGTCAGGGAGGCAGGAGAAACAAAGGATGGAAAACTTTGGAAAGAGGCCATGGTTGATGAAATGACATCTTTGGAGAAAAATGAGGCTTGGGATCTGGTGGGGATGTCAGTTAGAAGGAAACACATTGGAAGAAAATGGGTGTTTAAGAAGATGAATGTAGAAGGAAAGGTGGAGAAATATAAAGCTCGGTTGGTAGCAAATGGTTATTTCCAGGTGTCAAGAATTGATTTTGGTGATAATTTTTTTCTTGTTGCCAAGGTAGTTTCCATAAGATTACTTTTATATGTTGCTGCTGATTTTGATTTTGAGGTAGAACAGATGGATGTGAAGACAAAATTTCTTCACGGGGATTTGGAAGAAGAGATCTACATGTAGCAACCTAAAGGTTTTGTGGTGAAGAGTAAGAAAGAACTGGTATGAAGGTTAAAACAGTCTTTTTATGGGTTAAAAAAATCACCAAGGATGTGGTATCACAAATTTGATACATATATAGGGGACTTGGCTTCACCAGAAGCAAAGCAGACCACTATGTGTATTTTAAATTAATTGGTGACCACGTTATTTATTCGGTCTTGTATGTTGATGATACGTTGCTGATTGGAAATAACAAAGAAATTATCCAGGAAAATAAGACCTAATTGTCCTCAAAATTTGACATGAAAGGTCTTGGTGTTGAAAACTACATTTTGGGCATATAAATTAAACTAGATAAGGTAAAGAGGAATCTCTAGTTAAACCAAAGGAAGTATGTCGAGACAATATTGCAGAGGTTTAATATGCAATATAGTAATTTGGTGAAGGTTCCTATTCCATAGGTGTAAAATTATCTGTTGAACAATGTCCCAAGACACAAGAAGAGGAAGAGGACATGTCTCGTGTTCCATATGCAAGTGAAGTTGGTAGTCTGATGTATGCAATGGTATGTATTAGACCTGGCATTACACATGCAATGGGAGTATTGAGCAGGTTTATGTCAAAACTAGAGAAGGATCATTGGACATCAATGAAGCGTGTTTATAGGTATTTGCATGGCACTAGTGATTATGGATTGTGCTACTAAGGAAGACCAGGATTGGACAAAGTTTTGGACATCCATGGCTTTGTTGATGTAGACTAGGCTGGAGGTTTGGATCATAGAAGATCTACAAGTGGGTATGTGTTTAACTGATTTGGAGGTGTAGTCAGTTGGATGAGAAAGAGATAGTATGTAGTGGCACTTTCAACTACAGAGGCAGAATACATGGTATCTACTCAAGCAAGTAAGGAAGAAATTAGGTTGCATGTTCAAGTATGGGGTTAGTACAACTAGATATAAGGATAGACCGTGACAACCAAAGTGAAATTTTCATAGCTAAGAACCATGCTTATCATTCAAAGACAAAGCACATTGATGTTCAGTATCACTTTGTGTGGGATATGGTTGAGGACAAAAATGTGTTGCTGGTAAAGGTGGACACTTTGAAGAATACTACAGATGCATTGACAATGTCTGTCAGCACTGAGAAGTTCTCTTGGTGTAGAGAAACAATGGGAATTGCAGGAGTGGATCAATGACTAAGATATCTTGTGGCCCCCTGTGGAAAGAAAACAATAATTGGGAGAATGTTTTGGGCATGATGGTTTTCTGCCGACGGTATTTTGTAGACCCGGTCAAGGGATCTATGATTATGTTATAATCCAGGGTTAATGGATTGGGGTTTATGGATGCTTCGACATGTATATGTATGTCTTGTAACATTGAAAGGAATAATAATAAAAAATCAATCTGTAGTCCCGATTTTGGGATCCAGGAGAAAATCTTTGTGTATCTTTGTTTTATGTTTTATGCTCTCACCATTGTTTATTTTTTAGTTTGTTTAGAATTCATATGTGGCTAATTTTTGTACAGGGTTAAAACCTACATTTGGTATCAGAGCTGTTTCAGATTCAACGGGACACATTTTTTGCTGAGGGATTTTGCTCGAGCTTGTGGTAGACCCTGTTAAGTGGGAGATCTGCGGGACCGATTATTGCAGTGAAATAAGATGGTAGGCAGTGGAATTATAGAGATCGAGAAATTTAATGGTCAAAGTTTTGAGTTGTGGAAACTCAAGATGGAGGATCTGCTGGTGGATAAATATCAGTGGATCACGGTAGATCCAGGTACTAAACCAATGAAAATGTATGATGAAGACGGAAATAGGTTGGATCAAAAATTAAAGAGCACAATATGGTTTTGTATCTCAGATTCAATATTGTTGAATGTATCAGGAGAAGCTTCATGAAGGCTTTGTGGGAAAAGTTACGGACTTTGTAGCAATCTAGGTCTCTGGTGAATAAACTATTCCTATGGAAAAAGTTGTATAACCTGAGGACGAAGGATGGAGACTCTGTGACAGAGCATATTAATGCCTTTAATATTGTGGTAAGCTAGTTGTTATTTGTTGATATTAAAATTTTAGATGAAGATAAGTGCATCAGTTTTTTGTGTTCTCTACCATATTCATGGGATATTTTAGTTGTTTCAATAGGTAACAATACAAATACCTTGTAGTTTGATGAAGTAGTCCCATCCTTGCTGTCTGAAGAGATGAGACAGAAAAATATTGAGGGCTAGAATAGTGATGCCTTCTCTGTAGGAGGATGGTCCCAAAACATAAACAAAAATAACTTAATAAGTCCTCGAGTGGGAGATATAAATCTAGAGGTAGATATAAATCTCCAAGAAAACCTGTAAAGATGTGCTGGAAATGCGGAAAGGAAGGGCATTTCAAAAAGAACTGTAGATCTAAAGCTCCTTAGAAAGAAAAGGGGTATGATGATGCTCCTTCTGTAGAGGCAAAAACCAACTTAGATGAAGTTGGGGATGTGTACTTGGCTTCTTCTTCAAGTACACGTGCAGATCACGATCCATGGTTGATTGACTCAAGTGCACCCTTTCACTTCACACCCCACAGAGAGTGGTTCTATGAGTATGAGAAATATGATGGTGGTGATGTCATATTAGGGGATGATAGGAAGGCTAAAAGTGTCGGATGTGGAAAAGTCAAGCTGAATTTTCAAGGTGGAAGGATTAGAAAACTTCCGTGTGATCTGCATATTCCTGCATTGGCCAAAAATAATTTGAAGTAAGAAAGATGGATGATCCAGGTGTAAAAGCAATGTTCGATAAAGATACCTGCAAGATGGTTCAAGGAGCACTGGTATTGATGCAGGGAGTTCAGATTGGAACTCTGTACAAACTTCTGGGTAGCACTATTATTGATGGGTGCAATAGTTCTATGGTTCCTAAAAGTGGAGCAGAAAACCTTGTGGTCTTTGGAGAAAAGACGATACTGTGGCATCAAAGGCTTGGACATATTGGGGAGAAGGGCCTTTGAATACTTCATGATACTGGTATGTTAAAGGTATGTCTAATTTCTCTCTGGATTTTGATTCATGTGAACATTGTGTCTATGGGAAGCAAAATTGGGTGAGTTTCCACTCTGGTGCTAAGAGGGCAAAAGGGATATTAGAGCTTGTGCACAATGATGTGTTTGGACCTGTGTCAATTTCATCACTGGGTAATTCTGTGTACTATGTATCATTCATAGATTAATTCTCAAGGAATACATGGATATATTTCTCGAGGAATAAATCTAAAGTCATTGACAGGTTTAAAGAATTAAAGGCTCTAGTGGAAAACTAGATAGAGAAAAAGGTAAAGGTGTTGAGGATAGATAATGGTGGAGTGTTTTGCAAGAAGGAATTTGAAGAGTTCTTTAAGAAGTGTGGTATAGCATGACAGAAGACTACTCCATACACACCTCAACAAAATGAAGTTGCAAAGTGCATGAACATGACATTGATGGAAAAGGTTAGAAGCATGCTCAGGGTGCTAGGTTAGGAGAAGAATTCTGGGTAGAGCTAGTGGAGACTGTGTGTTATCTGGATAATAGATCACATTCATCAGTGTTGGAGGATAAGTCTCCACAAGAGGTATGGATTGGTGAGAAAACCTTTCTTTCACACATGATGGTATTTGGCTATGATGCATATGTACGTGTTCCAAAGGAGAAAAGAAACAAGATGGATAGTAAATATGAGAGGTGCATCTATTGGGTATAAGGATGGTGTAAAAGGTTATAAGCTTTGGAACCCAGAAACAAGGAAGGTTTTGTACAACCAAGATGTGGTGTTTAAAGAGGTGAAAGAGGTTATTAAACATGAATTCCTACCAATGGAACATGAGAAGATAGAGTTTGAGATAAAGGAGGAAAAATCAGACTCTACAACAGAAGAGGAATCAGAAGATGAAGAGCCACAAACTCTAGCTATGAGAAGACCAATTCGAGAAAGAGGGAAACCATAAAGGTATAGTCCATTTGTTTTCTATTCAAAATTTTCTTTATCTATTACTAATGATGATCCGAGAACTGTTAGGGAGGAAGTAGATTCAGAGGATGGAAAACTTTGGAAAGGGTCCATGGTTGATGAAATGACATCTTTGGACAAAAATGAGGCTTGGGATCTGATAGAGTTGCCAGCTAGAAGGAAACCCATTGGAAAAAAATGGGTGTTTAAGAATAAGATGAGTGTAGAAGGCAAGGTGGAGAAATGCAAAGCTCGATTGGTAGCAAAAGGCTATTCCCAGGTGTTGAGAATTGATTTTGGTGATATTTTCTCTCCTGTTGCCAAGGTATCTTCTATTCGATTAATTTTATCTGTTGCTGCTGCTTTTGATTTTGGGGTAGAACAGATGGATGTGAAAAAAATATTTCTTCATGGGGATTTGGAATAAGAGATATACATGAAGCAACCTAAAGGCTTTGCGGTGAAGGGTAAGCAAGAACTGGTATGGAGGTTAAAAAAGTATATGTATGGGTTAAAATAGTCACTAAGGATGTGGTATCAAAAATTTGATACATATATGCGGGGACTTGGCTTCACCAAAAGCAAAGAAAATCATTGTGTGTATTTTAACTTAATTGGTAATCATGTTATTTATTTGTTCTTTTATGTGGATGATATGTTGCTGATTGGAAATAACAAAAAAATTGTCCAAGAATTGAAGACCCAATTGTCCTCCAAATTCGACATGAAAGATCTTGGTGCTGCAAAATACATTTTGGGCATAAAAATTAAATGAGTTTGGGTAAAGAGGAAGCTCTAGTTAAACTAGAGGAAGTATGTTGAGGCAATATTGCAGAGGTTTAATATGCAGGATAGTAAACCAGTGAAGGTTCCTATTTATGTAGGTGTGAAATTATCTACTGAACAATGTCCCAAGACACAAGAAGAGGAAGAGGACATGTCCCATGTTCCATATGAAAGTGTAGTCAGTAGCCTGATGTATGCAATGATCTTTACTAGACCTAACATTTCACATGCAGTGGGATTATTGAGAAGGTTTATGTCGAAACTAGGCAAGAAGCATTGGATATTAGTGAAGCAGGTTTTCAGGTATTTGTGTGGCACTAGTGATTATGGCCTATGCTACCAAGGAAGACCAGGATTGGACAAATTTTTGGACATACATGGCTTCGTTAATGTAGATTGGGCTAGAGATATGGATGAGAGAAGATCTACAAGTAGGTATGTGTTTAATCTATTTGGAGGTGTAGTTAGTTGGATGAGCAAGAGGCAGTCCGAGGTGGCACTTTCAACTATAGAGGTAGAATACATCACAACCACTCATGCAAGCAAGGAAGTCATTTGGTTGTAGAGATTGTGTTCAAGTATGGGGTTAGTACAAATAGCTATAAGGATAGTCTGTGACAGTTAAAGTGAAATTTTCTTGGCAAAGAACCCTACTTATCATTCAAAGACAAAGCACATTGATGTTGAATATCACTTTGTGAGGGATATGGTCGAGGATAAAAAGGAATTGCTGGTAAAGGTGGACACTTTGAAGAATACTACAAATGCATTGAAAAAGCCAGTGAGAACTGAGAAGTTCTCTTGGTGTAGAGAAACAATGAGCATTGTAGGGTTGGACCAATGACTAAGCTCTCCTGTGCCCCCCCGTTGAAAGAAAACAACAAGTGGGAGAATGGTTTGGGCATGATGGTTTTCTACCCATGGTATTTTGTAAATTTTGTCAAGGGATCTATAGTTATGTTCTAATCTAGGGTTAATGGATTGGGGTTTATGGATGCTTCATCATGTATATATATGTATTGTAACATTGAAAGGAATAATAATGAAAAATCAATATGGTAGTCCCAGTTTTGGGATCCAGGGGAAAATCATTGTGTATATATGTTTTATGTTTTATTCTCTCACCATTGTTTATTTTCAGCTTGTTTAGAATTCGTATGTAGGTAATTTATACATAGGATTAAAACCTACAGGTACAAGTAGTAGTATGGTAGAAGTACGAGTGCACGTGCACATAATGTGGACTATTGTCTTACAATAGATGGATTGGTTAGATTTAGAGATAGGATATATGTATCGAACAACAGTGAGCTCAAGAAGGTGGTCTTGAGGGAGTTTCATTAGAAACCATATTCGGGTCACGTAGGTGATAAAAATACATTGAATGCAGTGAAGAGGTTCTATTATTGACCAAATCTAAAGAAGGATGTGGAAGAGTTTGTAGCTATGTGTTTTGATTGTCAAATGGTTAATGTAGAGTGTAGAAATCCAGGTGGACTGCTATAGACGATTGCGATTATAGAGTGGAAATGGGAGGTCATTTCCATGTATTTTATCACAGGGTTTCCGAGGATAGTGAGACAACATGATTCCATCATGGTTGTCATGGACATGTTGATAAAGGTTGCGCACTTCATTCCGGTGAAGTATACATTCTCATCTATCAATGTAGAACATGTATTCATTTGAGATGTGGTCAGATTGCATGGAGTTTCAAAGAAGATTGTGTTAGATAGGGATGCAAAGTTCAATTCCAAGTTTTGGCAGGAGTTGTTTGCAGGTTTTGGCATAGAGTTGGTCTTTAGTGCAACTTGTCATTCATAAATAGATGGAAAATTGAGGGGGTCAATAAGATATCAGAGGACATGTTGAGGATGTATATGATGCAAGAGCAACAAAAGTGGGAAGATTATCTTCCACTAGTCGAGTTCACTTACAACAATGGTAATCAGGAATCTTTGAAGATGAGTATATTTGAGGCATTGTATGGGAGGAGTTGTAATACTACAATCAATTGAATCAATCCAGTTAACAGGGTGTTGATTGGACTAGACATGTTGGCAGACATGGAACAAGAAATGGAGGTTATAAAGAAGAATATAAAGGAAGCATAGGCTAGGAAAAAGAGCTATGCAGATTGGAATAAGTTGTTTAAGGAGTTCCAGGTTGGGAAACAAGTGTACTTGCACATCAAACCAAAGAAGAGCTCCTTATGGATTGGATCATGTGCCAAGATGGCACCATCATTTTGTGGAACCTTTAGTATTATTGAGAGGATTGGGCTAGTAGCCTATCGATTTGCACTGCCTTCGATAGTGAAAGTCCATGATGTTTTCCATGTGTCATTGCTTAAGAAGTATGTTAAAGATGCTGATCATGTGATTGACTGGTCTATATTGTAGGTGTAACCAGATGAAGAATTCCAGCTAGAGCCTTAGTGTATATTACATAAAAAGGTGTTCATGCTCCGAAATTAAGCAAGTTAAAGTGTAGTGGAAGCACTTTGGGCCTGATGAAGCTAGATGGGAGATGGTAGATCAAATGCAGGATATGTATCCTTCATTATTTTCCGGTTGAGAAAAAGAAATTTTGGTATGGTGTTTTGGTACATGTCTTTGGTATATGTTTTGGTACATGTTTGGTGATGTTTTGGTATATGTACATATGTATATGGGTGTAAATACCATCATGAGCTATGTTATAAAGCTCCAGTAAGCAGTACGGGTGTCATGTCATTTATAGTTGTCAGGATGTTATGTCGTCATGTTGGTTTACTTCACAATAGGCTGATAATTGTAAATACTACATCGAGCTATGTTATAAAGCTCCATGGGCAGTATGTTTAATTTTGAGTGGTTTTCCTGAGGTATAAGTGTGGTTGAACACTGAGGATGGTGTCCCCCAAGGGGGAGGTTTTTGTAACAACCCTAGTGAAAATTTTATGTAATAAAATTTAACAAAGGAAAAAATAATAACCACGGTTGATGGGACACTTATTCCAAGCTGAATGTTGGGCAAAACATCCTAGTGGGTGTTCATTTGGTTTATTATGGCTAAGGAAATTTGCAAAGGCAATGGTATTTTTGACTCATTTATTTATGAAAATAATGGAAATTAGGAGAAAAGTAACGTGAAAGGCCACATGTTGCATGTGAGGAGGAAAATGAAATAAAATAATGTAAAATGAAGAAAATAAAGGCCTAATTGATAAAAAGGCTTATGAGGATAAGTTTTTAACCTTTTTTCAGTTTAATTTTGGAGCTCTCTTATTATTCTCTCTCTTTCTCACACACTCTTGGACACTTAGATTTTTAGTGGAGCACTTTTGCATTGGATCAAGAAAGGCAAAGAAGGTGAGAGGAAGGAAGGAGCAAACAAGGAAGAGCAAGCTCAAGTAGCTATATCGATATTCTTTACAAGTATCAATTTGTATGTGTATTTTCCTTGCTAGATTTGGCATGCATGGTATTGCATGTGGTTATTTTTCTATCATGGCATGGGTTTTTCCAGGTGTGACAGTGTTTTTAGCCTAGCCTTGCCATTTCTAGATAGTCATGATGTGATGGGGTTCCCATTTTTTGGTTAAGTTGGATTGTCGGATGGATTTGAAGTTGAGTGAATTGGATCTACAAATGATATAACACATGGCTTAGTAACCCTTGAACCAGACTGTGGGTTGTGGTAAAGCCATATTTTGTGTTGCCTCAGTGGGCCTAGGAATTCTTGTTGATGATTGGCAGGATATGCGGTAATGCCAAGAGGTGGATTTCTCTCCTTTGGGCCTAGTAATCCTTGGTTGGGATATATAGTAAAGCCTAGAGAGTGGTCCTCAATTTACGGCCTAGTGATCCAGTGTAGTTTGTGGTAAACCATGAGAGACTAGGAGACAGGAAAATTCCTCATGATGTAGGTGGAGAAATCCAGTGGAGTGCATGCTTATTTTGGCCTAGTGATCTAGTGGAGATCATGGTAAAGCTTGTTATTACATGTTCATTGTATTGCCCTAGTGATCTGGGATGGTGTTGTAGCGACTACAACCACCCTCCAAAATTTTTCCTTAGCTTCATTTTGGAGCCTCCCTACCAACCTTTCACAACAACATGTCTTGGTTCGTTGAGTACACAAGCTTCAATGATTTTATTGCAGAAAGATAACCTATCCATAAAATCTTGTTGCATTCCCCTCACAGGATATTTCTCTAGACTTGGTCTAGCTGCCGTCTGAGCAGTTCCCTCAAGAAATTGCGCAATTTTGTCTGGCAGCCTATTGGGCTCCAGAATTGCGCAAATCTACCAGTCACACTTCATCCAGAAAATTACAAAATTCCTCCCAGTAGGGTTGCTCAACCCAAGAATTGCGCAACCCTAGGCAGTGGTTAGCTGCTCTGCCCAAAAATTGCGCAAATCTCATGGGTAGGTAACCCAAGTCCCTCCCAGAAATGCACATTTTCCCCAGTAGTTGAGCAGGCTCTTTCATGTGCAGTTGGTTTGACCAGTTCCACCCGGGACCAAGGAAACTTGACCTACATGCATGGGCTGCTTTTCCCAAAATAGAAAAAGAAACATGTAAAAGGAATCCTTAGATTTTAGGGAGCTATTTTTAGCAGTTGGAGGTTACATGCAATGATCATTTTAGAATCTTTCCTCCAAGTGTCGCTTTTTCCTAGATTTGTGACATGTGCATCATGAACTTCAAAATTATTTATTCGATGCATCAAAGCTCATTTCTTGACATCGATCTTGGAGCTATGACATCCCACAACACATCCAGGAATCCTTGACACATCCAACTCAGCTATTCACGGGTAAGTTGTGTCAACTTGTCTTTTGCAGCATTTCTGTCACTTTTTGTGTTTTCGCTTTTGTGAGTGTTTTTTGCTTGATTTCCTGGAATTCTTGTTGTCATTTACATGAATACTATCTTGTACTAGCACCATTTCAGTTTTCGTTAGAATCTCATTGCTGTTGCATGCATGAAATTGTTTCACATGAACAGTTGCCAATTCGGCGACTCGCTTCACCCAAATGCATGTTGTTCCATTTTCTGAATTGCTCATTCACTATTTGCATGCATGACCATTTTCTTATTCTTACACTCAATATCACCATGCATTCACTGCCATATTTTCTTTCAGTTGCCCATCAGTAGCTTTGGGCAGTCTTGGCCTGGACTCTACCTTGCCAAGACAAAATTGCGCAATCCTAATAAGGAAGGCTCTGTCTTCCTCTCAACAAATGTGCATTTCTACCCAAGAGCTGTCCTCCAGGCTTCATTGCGCAATTTTGAGGGACAGTGATTGCTAGCCCAAAAAATTGTGCAATGCAGTCACTGAGCTGGCAGCCACTGCCAGTTGAAATTGCGGATTGTGAAATTCCAGTAGCCAGTCAACCAGCCTGGATTGCACATTGCGCAATTCTATCAATCAATCAACCTCCCCAGACAACCCAGACTACCTTTTGTGCAGTTTTGGCATCCATCCAGCAAGCCTCCCAGAAGAAATTACGCAATCCTTTCCGATCAATCCCCAGGTATGTTGCATGTCTTTCCTCAAGTTTGCTTTGGTTTTTGATAACAGATTTCTTTCCATGTATGTTGCTTTGTCTCCAGATCTAACAGGTGTTTGCTCGACTCTTTGTAGTTTAGCATCAATGGTCTTCAAGAGAGAAATACCAAAAGACACTAACGTAAGTGCAACTGGAGCAACAGTTAAGTGAGTGTCTGCAAGCCTACTGATCTATGAAGATACCAAGCTGTTTCTAGACAAGGACATCTAGCTAAAATGGCAAGAGGTCAATGATGCATTTGCAGGCACATTTTGGGAAGACCTCGAAGACCACTAGGTGTATGTTAACATCCACAAGTCCGACTTATACCGAATTGCATGCAGGCATCCCATGCTCCCATGCGTGGACATGATACATTGGATCATTTCGCACACCGATCTTGAGACGATGACATTTAGCAGTGTCAACAAGATAGAGATTTCTACCTTCAGGACACAGGATTATGATAATATGTATCAAATGAAGGAGCCTATGACCATCATGGAGACACCCTTCAACTTTCCCAGCAGCATTGCCAACTCCAGAGACATTTTGAAGACCTGGGTGAAGGAGCCAGCTAAATTCAGGATGACACCCAACTAGGTCAACAAGATGAAGGTACTGCGGAAGTTTTATCAATGCTTGGTCATCTTTTCATGTTGAATGTATGGCTAATAAAGCATAGAAACCTTCCCACAGAGTTGGGTGATCACATTGAACCAACTTGCTAGAGAGGGCAAAGCATGTAACTAGTCTAGCATGTTGGCTCATCAGCTAAAGGAATAGTTAAAAAGGGCTCGATAGCCACCCAAAGGTATGCAAGCAGATATCTACATGTTTGCCTACATCCTGGATGCAATCTGTGCCCGATAGGAGTTCCTGGGCTTGAAGTGGGTATGGACACTATGGAGACTACTGTGAACACTTATTGTAAGATGTTATCCGAATGCAACTTTAGAGGAGTTATCAGATGGCTGTCCGATTATTTTTTTCACCCTAGTTTACAAGATTATATTCGAATAAGATCCACCCTGCATGTCGAAGGCAACAATGGAGGCATTGCGGGACATTGTTGATTGGTATGCCTCACTGTTTGACACCTTCATATGGATGTACAACACGGAGAAGCCTTTGCATGTTCTACCAAAGTTTTCCTTGGACATACTCGTCATGCAGGAAGTAGCATATCACATCTTGACAGGATTGATAGATAGGCTGCATCGGAAGAAGAAGGCGCCTCGGCCCGCTCTTTCGCTACACATTGGGTTATACAAGATTTGGAGTTTAAAGCATGTGGATGTTAAAGTAGAGCAGATGAAGAAGTATCCACTCGACCTCCAAAGTTTCGAACCATATGACTCGCATTGTCTTGTGAAAGATCACTGCATGAGAATACAATTAAACTGGATCCAGGGAGCATGTCATTGGGTGGAGGAAGACCCATGGAGATATTGTTACAACTCCTCTGGACTCAATGAACCAGTCGGCTTCGCTGTGGAATGGTTAGAGAAGAAACATGAAGCAACATCCCAGAGAGCACCGGAAGTAGTAGTAGAGGTGAACATACCAGTGTGTGAAAAGGGAAAGAGGAAGATTGTCGATTGCATGGAGGAAGAGCAAAGCTGCAAGTTTTGAGCAGATCTACTTGTGGAGAAAGTAGCTATGGCTATAGAGGCAAATAGGCAAAAACACGATAAGCGAAACATGCAAAGGTAGAGAGAGAAACAAAGAATGGAGGAAATATGCGAGTTGCATGAGTTGAAGGAGCAACTCCAGAAGGAATAGGAGCTGCACAGATAAGAGAAGGAAGGGAAACAAGAACAAGTACAACATGGGGTGCATCTTGCATAGATGGATGAAACAATGCCCATATAGGCAGTGGACTAATTAGAACAACTTACATCAGGCAAACAGGGTGAGCCATCGTAGGAGCACAACTTCGCTCAAGAGATAGAGCGAGCACTTGAACAAATGGATACAAATATGGAGTGGTAGGAATTAGAGAAAGACAACGACCTCATGCCTCGCCACCAAGAGGTCAACCCACCAGCTTCACCACATCGAGAAGATGAGCAAGTCCCAGGCGACCAAGGAGACACTGAGATCCTTGGAGATTAGCTAGAAGAAGAGATGCACAACATATCATTTAACGAGTCTCAACATAGAGTTGTGCAATCTCGCAGAGTGTTGACTTCGGAAGATCACACATCTCCTGCGCAGTATGAGGAATGTGTGATTGTGTATGATGTGAACAAACATGCAATAGCATTGGCTAGTGCTACCAAAATTTATGCCAAAGCCACTAACTTGAGTGTTTTCTTTTTGATAGCTGAGAACGAGCGAATGGCGAAGGAACTACATACGGCCAAGCAAGGATGAAAATTGTTTACAGCATCTGCTCGAGTAGAATAGAAGAAGCAAATACTAGATGAAGTGTTGTCCCTTGACACAGTCATGTAGGCATTATATTCCAAGTCTGGTATCATGCATAAGGCAATCGTCCATGCCAACAGATGGCAATAGTGATGTGTTAGAATAACATGTATCTTGACGAACGTGCATGCCTCTATTGATTACATGAAAACATGAACGATGAGATACAAGGGAGCTTTGCTTCACTTGCCTAAGATGATGAAACCTAGAGTGGTTGAGCTTAAGGCACACATCCAGAGTCAGATTTAGAACTATGAAGAGCTCCCATAGCTCATTACTAGTCTACAAGCTTCCCATGCACGTGTCTTCAAGAGTATGGATGTTATGGTGTGCGCACATGCGATCCCATCTACTGGGACTCTTACCTAGGTGAAGACAAAGGCACATGTCCAACTAGAGCTTGACTCGTACTTTGACGAGTTGATACACATAGCCTCCAATCTAGACTTGCAAATCAATGTAGACATCATGCACAAGTATGTTGTTGGGCCAACCACGTTGAAGACAATGATGTGCAGGCTTTCAGATGAGTTGGACAGAGGAGCTTGAGTAGTGTAACCGGATGCTATGGAGGTAAGAGTCAGGTTCTAGAAAGATGTCACCTTTGAGTACACGGACACCATCATGGATTACTGATCTTGGTATCAGCTCGCTACTATTGATCATCATAAGGATGTCGAAGAGTTGGATTTCACACAGTTGTTTGAGTCTTAGTGATGTCTTGCATGACGTGCTTAAGCTATTTTTTCTCACATGGGTACATGTGCATTACAATGTAATGCCTTGTCAAGTGTAAGTTCAAGTGTCAATAGTTGGATGTAACAATCATTGAGTAGATGAAGAGTCATGAGGGTAGATGAACTGTCACAAAGGGGGATGTCAAGGGCCACCCCACCCTTTGCTATAAATAGTCCCTCATAACTCATTATAGAGGCTTTTGGTCATCCAAGATTCGATAGGAATTTCTTAGAGAAAGCTTGGACAATATTGTAACACGCCTTGGCTCCTCCACTGCATAGAGCTAGTAGATCTCTTTGGAGGAGCAGGTGGTTGTGGATGTCACATTCCACTATTGGAACTAGTGGGCTTACATGGACGTATTGTATGGATGGAACTTACACTTCTTAATGTAACAGAGCCATCACGTTTTCATGCATATGTTGTTATTGTCGTTGGACTATTATGGTTACTGTAGAAATGTATGTTATTTAACTTACGCATTTGTGTATGAACTACTTTGTATGAAATTTTATGAATCTTGTCGCAGATGTGCTATTGGTTTAAACATCACTTTGGATTTCTTGCTACCTTGCTTTCCATCCGGTGATGCATCTTTTCTCGTGTGTTCCCTTCCAAGTTGAGTACTATTATAGGTTTCCATGGGACGCACTCTCCTCACCCTCAGTGTGTTAGGACCTCTCATGTACCTTCTTTGACTCTCCGCAACTGTCACACCCTTGCTACCAACATGGACATCTTACTTCCCTCTGTGCGAAATCACGGTCAAGATAGTACCGTACGACCCACTGCTAGGACTTCTACACCAAACGGTCTGAGGTCTAACTGGGACTTGTTACTAGGGAGATCCCCTGACATGTTGGCGGGTATAGCACCGTAAACACTTCTGGCACTTGAAGGAGGGGTGGATGACAAGATGTCTCCTCTCATCCTATTTTGAACCTTTACATATTTATCATGGAGTCTTTCACTCTTCTCTCTCCACGATGTTTTTCGCATGCTGAATCTGTTACCATCACAAGGGAGTTTTTCGATCTCTTGTCCACATATACGTATGATGGTGAAGGCGAAGTGGCCTGGCCTGAGTTCTTACATGACTTTCTTTCCATGCTTCATGAGGAAGATGGATGTTCTGACGAACAAGCCAGTCTGTTGCTTGCACACACACTTCACGAATCTCCACATCAATGGCTGTGCAGCCTATCGGCTGACAGTGTGCACTCACTTGAGCACTTCTATGATCTCATTGAAGACACTTTCTATCATTTTGATCAAGAAAATCTTGACCGAAAACTGTTACAACAATGGAAGACTTGGCATATATCGCTTATGTATTTTTGGCAGCGCTTCCGTGATTTAAAATTTCAAGCTTCGAAGAGCCAGATGAAATTTTTCTATGTTTGGGACCAATTTGAGTATTGCCTTAAGAAATCTGCTCGCCCCAAGAAGAAGTTTGAAATCAAGCCTTGCTCAGTATTCTTCGGTGATGGAGCTACGTAATCGTAGATGAATGTGCTCATTATCACAAGTGATTGTCCGCTGTCCCCTCATCAAACAACTCCACTCCTATAGAGTGATGTGAGAGATCATGCTCGTACATTTGTTCAATTATCACACCGTCCCAACATCACTTCGCTTAATTTTCATGCAGATTTGGTTGTGAGTCCATCGAGTTGTCATATGAATTTTGCAGCACAACCTCCATCTTCGTACTCGATTATTCCTCCAGATGATACTTTCTTGTGTTCTTCCACTCCAGAATCTACGCTTGTTGTGAACGAGGATCAAGCCACTGACAGAGTTGGTGTTGCACAACCAACAAGCGCTACCATTCATGAAGTATATGATTGGGATCTTGAGCATCAACACTCAATGAAGGATGACTCCCTTCCATCCGAGCCTCCTCTATTCTTTCCTGACATATGTGAAGAACTTGCCATCCTAGATTTTGCATGTGTATCTTCATCTACGAATGCACCCATTATTGATCATTCACAAGACACATTGGATGTTAGTCCATCATTTGACAATGGAAAGGATGAGTTATTCATTGAAAATCTACCTAATCTTTCATCTGCCTTTTCTGGAAACATAGAGGATGAATTTGTTCACTCCTCATCTACCCCTCTATTTGATTCAT
The DNA here is from genome assembly GCA_000404065.3 of Pinus taeda. Taxonomy (NCBI): domain Eukaryota; kingdom Viridiplantae; phylum Streptophyta; class Pinopsida; order Pinales; family Pinaceae; genus Pinus; species Pinus taeda. Next base: position 166,223 of record APFE030110747.1, on the reverse strand, counting down.
CAAATCATGAGGATGTTAATGAAATCATTGATTTTTCTAGTCATGGCTATTGTGATCCATTTACTCCCTTATTCAGTCACGATCATGATTCTATTGCAGTTGATTCTTCAAAGCCACATGTTTATGATGATCTATCTGATGATGAAGTCGAAACCCTCCATACTGTTGAGGCACTTCAGCCCGAGCTGATGGTTATGTCAGGATCTCCGTATCCTGATGCCGGTTTCACTTCGGATTGGGAAATTGTTCAAATGCTCGAGGCTCCTCATCACTCATCTGTATGCATTGAAGATCAATCTCACACACATATCATGCTTCCTCCACTCAAACTGCACAATCCCATCGCTCATGCATTGGAGGAATATTACATTGAAAGCACATGTGCATGACACAAGTTGTCTTTGTTTCTTTCATTTGATTGCATGTCATAGTCAAAAGTATGTGTATTCTTCAAAGATGTACGCAGTGTTGCACTACACTGTGAGAAGGCCACGAACCACTTGTCATGTAATTTAACTCGCTTATATCCTGTGGACACTTTCAAAAATGAAGTGTGTTTGTCTTTATTGTTATATCTTTCTTTATTACTGGTTCGCACAACTAGGTTGCTCACGGACCAAGCCTTCACCAACATGGGTCAACCAATGCACCGATGCTTACATTGGAAATATCACTTCACGTGATCAACCCCATGCATCATTAGCTTAGCAGTAGGAGTAGTCTTTCTTTAATTGTTTCTATTGATGAGGATGAGGTGGATTAGCCTTGGGATGCCCTGGTTGGTTCTTTTGGTTTGATTCTCACATTCATGCTTGGAATATGATATGGGCATGAATGAGTGAAGATAGGTTTTGATCAGCCATTATATGGTGAGGTGGAATGTGGTAGTCCCATCTTGGGTTAGTCCCATCTTGGGTTTGGATTTTGCATCATCAATAAGAGGTTATTTCTCCTTGTATTTCTATGAGTATTATACATGTTTATATGTGGATCATAAGGTTGTGATTTCCTTGGTATTTCTATTGCTATTATGCTAGTTACGTATATGTTTTATGACAGTGGCAATGTATGGATCTCATCATGTTTTTACTTGTAAATGAATGTACGATGTATCTATGACCTAATAGATGATACTATAGCAAATGATATAAGGGAACAATGCTTCCTAGTGATTCAGAGATAAGTATGAGACCCCTAAGCTTAAATACGTTGTTTACACCTGTAGATTACATATTTGTGATATGTTTGATGAAATCATTATCATGGCTAGTAGGGGTCCAGTCAAGACGTTATTCAAGTATTTGCATTTGCATCATCATTTCCTTATTATCTTTACATTATGAAGATGTCATTCAATTCAATGAAGTGACCTGGGCTCTGGGCCTGAAAAAGTGGCTCAAATATAGGGGACATTGGAATAAAACTGAGAAAAATAGTCCCTAGAAGCTAGCATGCCTTGTCATGAGAGCGTCTAGAGCCTCCTAGATGTTGTCAGGCCCATGTCATGGGAGCGTCCGAGGGTCAAATGGTCTAAAACCTTAGTGGTGCCCACAGGCCGGTTACCAGAATGGTTGGGATGGTTCTTAGGAGTCTTGTTGATGATTTGGAAGGTCTATATGATGTGTTTCCATTTATTCTATTTCCTTAAGGTCACCTAGGAGATTGAATCCAATCATAGTAGCCTCTCGTCACATGTTTACCTTGGTTGGCTAGTTACTTGGGTGGATGTGGGAGGAGGGTGTTAAAGTAACCTTCAAGAGGGATTCAGGCTCCCATATTCACCTCAAAGATTTTATGTTTGTACTTGGGCTGAAGAAGAACTTGAACGATGTAGTAGTATTGGAGGATAGAGGTTATGATGTTATTTTCATTAAGGGGAAAGCCTTTCTGAAACATGAAACTACCGGGCAAGTGAAGTAGATTGGAGTTAGAGTGGAAAATATCAATAAGATAAAGGTAGATTTTTCCATCCATGCAAATATACCTTCAGGAGTGAGGTGTGGTGATGTCGAGCCTTAACCCCATAGCTCCAAAGAATTGGGAAGGATGCATAGGAGAGCATTTGCAGTATACTTTCCTCATGGATTATTAACTTGATAAACGGGCCCAAAATGCTTAGTAGCAGAAGGATGAGTGTCAATTGGTGTAGTCAGATGCTAAGGAGCACAAAGGAGTGTTGATAGTTGTACATGATGCATAATGCAGAATCAACATCAGTGCAGTCTTCCAGCAGATAGTTGCAGAAACATAGTTGATTTAGTGTGTTTTTTTTATGTTTCTTAGTTGCAATTATTGTAGTAGCAATATCAATAGGGAGAGGTAGTGCATATCAAGTTTAGCATTTTTTTCCAAGAAAATTATGATGCCATGGGAAGTAATATGAATTAAAAAAAATAAACATGATCTACAATGTGACAATGACACCATCTTTCATATTATAGATTACTCTAAACTAGTTAAGTTTTTGAGTGAGGGTTTCTTGATGAAAAGTTGAAAACTCCATAAGTCAATGATATATTCAACATGATCAACATATTGAAGAAAATTTTAAGTGTCAACATTTTCATAAAATTGGTCACATGGAGAATCAACTCTTTGATCTCAATCCTTGTCTTCATTGTGGGAAGATAAATCATCTCCTTGAAAAGTATGGAAAGAAGAAGAGAGATAAGAAAACAATTTAGTATTTATGAATTAATTCTTGAATATGGAATCAACAAGTAAAGAAGACATTGTACAAGCATCATTGACTTGTGAAAATAAAGGTAAAGACAAAAAGAAAAAGGATAAATGACAAGATTTTTTATTTATTTTTTAATAATTATTATAGATTATTTTGGGCATGATCTAGGTATAATTCTATAGTTCTCTGAAATTGAAACATGAATAAAAATCGTTACTCTCCACACTTCAAAGTGGGGATCACATTGATGAAAATGATATTCTCTTACACCTTCAGTAGGGAGTATGATGATGAAACTCTCTTGCACTTTAAAGGGGGAGTGTAGATGGTTAGTGGTAAACCACAAGCACATTGTTCAAGTGAAATAATTAGTGGTAATCTAAAACCAATACATTGTTCAAATCAAAATTTTGAGTGGTCTTCCAAAACCAACACATCAATTAACTCAAAATTATTAGTGATCAACCAAAAGCCACTAGATATTATTGAAAAATATAAGATTACAAAGCCCAAGCTTAGATCCCTTCAACTACAAATTATTGAATAAAAAAGCTCAAATTTGGATCCGTTCAACAAACTTCTCACCTTACACTCAAAAGGGGAGAATATAACATATCAATGATGATAATAAATCTTCAATATTTGAAGTCTTTATGTCATAAAACCAATTAACACTAGGGAATTCTAACATAGCAACTACTTCCATCAAATCAATCAAATCAACTATTGGAATGATAATTAAAAGAATGTGAATGTTCACACACTGTAGATGTTCACTTCTAGATGAATTATTCAATATTAAAAAATTTATGGTTTTTCTAGGATATATTCATCAAAAATCAATTCAAATGTTTCGGTGACATGAGTGGCTTATTTCAAGAATGTATCTAAAGGATGTATGGGATGTTTACTACCCTTCCACATGTATATTGATCATCAATTAGCACAATTTTATTAATAAATGTGATTGATATGGTTTATGAATGTTGATTTACTTATATCAACTACATTTATTAATGTGATTGTGCTAGTAGCTTTGTAATCTGTATATTTATAAAGATTTTGGGAGATTGTATTTTAAGAGTAATTTTTGACAGAAATGTAGAGGCAAAAATGGACAGAGTAGATTCAAAATTGGAATGGAGTGAACAAATCTTCTCATCATTTAAAATTAGTTAAATAAACTACATAGGAGACAATGAAACAAATAACAATAAATAATTGGAGAAAGTCCCAACTAAAACTCAACTAACTCAACCAAATATAAACTGACTATGACACCTAGTAGACAATGAGATTAAATATCTCAACATCCCCTCCTAATCCCCAGTGTTACAATTTTTGGCACTTATAATGCCCAATTGTTCTCTTTGAAACTCAACTACATTTTTTCCCAATGGATTTGTAAACATATCTGCAAGCTGATCTCATGAGCCACAAAAAGCAAGTAAGATATCTCCATCATTTACAAGCTCATGAATGAAAATAAAATATGTGTCAATATTCTTGCTCTTTTTGTGAAAGACATGATTTTTTGACAAATAAATTGTAGATTTGTTATCACAAAAAATAGGAGTTGGCTCTATTTGAACATTTGAAAGATCCATCAACAGTCTTCTCAGCCACACTGCTTGACAAGCTGCTTGCAACTACATACTCTGCCTCTATAGAAGATATTGAAACAATGGGTTGTTTCTAGGATGCCCATGAGATCATATTGTTTCCAAGGTGAAAAGCATATCATGAGGTGCTTTTGGGATAATCTAAACTCCCTGCATAATCGCTGTCTGTATAGCCTGAAAGTGAGAAATTTTCAGAGTGTGTGTAGAGAAATCTTTAATCAAATGTTCCTCCAACAAAACCTGGAAACAAAACTAGCTACAAACATGATATCAGGTCTAGTTGCAGTGAGATATAAGAGACTACCAACTAGAATTTTATAGAGTGTAGAATCAATTTGTGGGCCTTCATCTTGTTTTCTCAGCTTGGTGCTTAGATAAATTGGAGTATTATTTGGTTTTCAATTGATCATACTAAACTTTTGAAGAATGTAGTGGCATATTTTTGTTGAAAAAAAATGCCATTAGCAGATTGCTGAATTTCAATGCTTATGAAGTACTTAATGAGCCCTAGATCAGTCATATCAAACTCTGTTTGCATGGAAAATTTGAATTATTCTAACATCATATTTCTTGTATAAAGTAGGTCATCAACATAAAGGAAAATAATGAGAATTTTACCTTCAAGAGTTTTGCTATACATAGTTGGCTCATGATTCTTTTTGCAAAATCCCCTTTTGATGAGGTAATTGTTGATGCAATTGTACCAAGCTTGAGGAGCTTGTTTCAAGCCATATAAGGCTTTCTTCAACCTATAAACCTTATGCTCTTGTCCTAGAACTTCAAAACCAAGAAGTTGCTCCACATAAACTTCTTCCCCCAATATACCATTTTAGAAAACAAATTTTACATCAAGTTGAAACGCTTTCCATTTGTGTTGAGTTGTTGTGGCTAAAATAGTTCTGATAATATCTAAACTTACTGTAACACCCTCCTCCCACATCTACACAAGTAACCATCCAACTGGGGTAAAAATGTGATGAGAAGTTACTATGATATTATTCGACCTCCTAAATCACCTTAAGGAAGTGGGACCGATGGAAAAACACCACACAGACCTTCCACATTAGCAACAGGACTCCCAGGAACCATCCCAACCTCTCAAGTAACCAACCCTTGGGTCCCACTGAGATTTTAGACGATTTAACCCCTAGACACTCCCTTCATATGGGCATGAATCTGTCTAGGAGGCTATGAATGCTCTCACATCATGGGTATGCATGCGTCTAGGGACTTTTCTGCCTAGTTTTGTGCCTATGTCTCCAGAATTTGAGCCACTTTTTTACGCCTAGAGCCCAGGTCACTGCCCAGAACTAAATGAAACCTTCAGAACAAAAATATAATAATGGAATAATAACACAAATTTAATCACTTGAACAAGGGATTGACTGGACCCCTACTAACCATGACAGGCATTTCCTCAAACATGTCACAAACATGTAATATACAAGTTTAAACAACAAATCTGAGCATAGGGGTCTCATACTTATAGATTCTCTATGAGGCATTGTTTCCTTATCACTTTAGCTACATTATCATCTATTAGGGCATACATACATTATTTATTCATTTACAAGTCAAAACATTATGAGAGCCATACATAGCCATTGTCATAATACATGTTCATAACCTACATAATAGCAACATAAATACCAAGGAAACAACAACCACATAATCCACATATAAACAAATATAATACTCATAAATTAACAAGGAGAAATAACCTCGTATTAATGATGAAAAATCCAACCTGGTACGGGACTACCACATTCCACCCGACCATATATTGGCTGAGCCAAATCTCTCTTCAGCTAATCACCCCCATGCCATATTCCAAGCATGAATGTGGGATATCATAAAAAACATCAATCAAAACCATTCAAAGCTTCTAGAGGCCAGACCACCTCAACCCATCAAACAATGATTTCACCTCGTGGTTAGACATCGAAAAACCATCACCAGATTAGTCTCTACCCAAGCTATCCAGGGCTACAAAGCATTTGTTCCAACCAAGGCTTCCAGGAATAGTAACTTAACCCACAATTGTCATTGGGCTTCCAGAGTGTTTTTCCAACCAAGGCTTCCAAGACTAGTAACTCAACCCACCAAGGGCTTCCAAAGCATTTGTCCAACCAAGGTTTCCAAGAATAGTAACTCAACCCAAGTTGTTATAGGGCTTCCAGAGCGTTTGTCCAACCAAGGCTTCCAAGAACTAGTAACTCAACCCAAGCTAAAGGAAACATGAGAACCAACCAAAAAAATAAAGAAATAAACCCACAATACCATGGTTGTCTAGGAAATGGAAAGGCTAGGCAAATCCACTGTCAATCCAGGAAATCCTCCATGCTAGTGACAGATCATGACCATTAAATCACATGCATATGCCATGCATGCCAAAACTAGTGAGGAAACCATACATGCAACTCGGTACCTGCCAACAAAACTCGTTGTAGCTACTGATCCTGATGTCTTCTTACACTTTCAGTCTCTTCCTTTTCCTTCTTGCTCCAAAACTCCAAGTGTGCGACACTCCTCCAATTATCCAAGAAACTCTCAGTGTCCAAGAGTATGAGAGAGAGATCCAAAACTTAATTGACAAAAGTCTACACTGACCAAGCCTTCCCATTGATCCTTAGAATCCTTTTTATCAATGAGGCCTCTATTTTCTTTAATTTCCATCATTTTCCTTCATTTTACTCCTTACATGAAACCTGTGACCTTTCATCTTCCTTTTCTCCTATTTTCCATTATTTTCATCAATAAAATGCTAATAAATGTCTCATGCCTTTCCAAAGACTTTACCATTGCCTTTGCTAATTTTCTTATCTATAATAAACTGAGTGAACACCCACTATGATGCTTTTATCCCACCATTCAACTTGGAATATGTGTCCCATGAATATGGTCTTATATATTTTGCATGGATTTTTATCCAAGGCTATTATAGAACCCTCCCCCTTGAGGGAATACCATCCTCTGTGTTCAATGACACCTATAACCAGCAAGACTGCTAAAAACAAAACATACTTCCCATGAAACTTTATAACATAGATTGTTGTAGTATTTACAATGACCATATGCTAAAACATGATAAACCTACCATTTACTGGAGATTTATAACACAAATCATTACGATATTACAACCATAACCAAATATACACACATACACATTTGCTTCACCCAACAAATAATTATACTATCTATGGATCTTTATAAATCCAACTCGATACAATATTTACAATGATATACACATATACACATATGCACATTTGCTCAACCAACAAATAAAATGATACGATGCCTCCAACCGCAACAAGGGAATTCAGTGTCTCACACCTCCACCCTTAAAGTAATACCAGGATTCACAATCATTCCCAAGAAGTCCAGAATCCACTACAAGGTCAAATCTGCATGTAATGTCCAGTGCTATAATCCTGCACTACTTGTCCTCTCAGTGAACAGTTACCAAATCATTGTTCCAGAGAACACTCCCAATGTGCATCTGATTCCATCTGGAAATGCTAATTACCAAAAAAATATATCCTTGACCCTCCCTTCTCTGCTACATAGTCCCTTGGGCAATCAAGTCACCCCCTTCCATGCAGGCACACACCTTCCAAGTTCCATTGGCACCCCGACCCCAAGCAATCCATCCCTTGGCAAGGTTTCCTCACATCAAAAGGTCCAAAAACCAAGGCATATTCCTTCTTTAAAACCATCATATCTGTCATAGCATGCTTATGGAAATCAATGGACACTATTGGGTACCAGTGTCCCATAATGACCTTGCTCCTGAATGATTTACTAGCATACCACTGCCTGCTCCAATTCATTTTGTTGTTGCTACTAATTATTGTAGCCAGTTTCTACCACCCAATCGGGAATTTCCGTGCTTCCTATACCAAGGACATAACTTCCATTAGATTTAAAATAAATTGAAATAAATTCACATCATACTTCATTGATAGCTTGTCAATAAGGTACATTGCTAATAATATTTACTTTGTGTCAGAAAAATTCAAACTAATTGTTTGAACAAATCATCATGAATAAACATATCACATATGGTTAGCTTAAACTCAACCATCATAAATTAAATTCATGAATCACATGAAATCATCATAAACCATAATCATAAATAATGTGTAACCATCACAAGTTAGAATCATAGATCCCATGCATAATAAAACTGAAATAAAATACTGATACCTACCCTTTAATCAATCCTTAGCTTCTACCTTTGTCCTTATTCCGTATGCACACTGGACCAACTGCCACACCTGACAAACACCCAATGCCTTCTCCTCAACCATGTGCACATACACACAATGTGCATCACACACATACAACCACACATGACATACAACACTGTGCAATACATGCACCTACACCTGACATACCACACATACATCTACACCCAGTGTACAACACAACACAATACATACTCCTACATTCGGTGTACACCACAACACAATACATACACCTATACCCGGTGTACAACAAAACAGAAATACGTACACAAAGTACAACACAATGAATGCATATGTCATGATACCAAAACTACACAATGCACATACATAGTACCACATGCCCGCAACATAACATGCATGACATGTGTGCGATACCACATGTACAATAGTACCATATGTACAACATGTACAAAACACCACCTGCACAGTGTGTGCACAACATCATATGTACACATCACCTCCTACACAAGGTATACACAATGCCACATGTACATCGTACAACCTGTACAACATGCACACAACACCACATGCACAACATGCACATGACACCACATGTAGACAGCACCAAATGTAGACAACACCATCTGCATGACATGTACACAACACCACATGCACACAACACCATATGTACAACATGTACACAACATAACATGCTAACAACACCATTTGTACAATCATGCACACAACGCCATATGCACATAACACCGCATGTACAACATGCACACAACACCATATGTACAACATGAACACAACACCATATGTACATAGCACTACATATACAACATGTACATAGCACCCTATGCACATAGCACTACATATCCAACATGTCCACAACACCATATGCACACAACACCACATATCCATCATGTGCATAGTACAATATGTACACAACACCATCTATACCCAACACTGCATATGCAATATTTGCACAGCACTGTTTGTACCACCTTGTACATAACATTGCATAAACATGTACACACACTATGTATATACACAACACTGCATGTGCACAACATCACAAATGGAACATGTAAAACATATACAACATATGCACAACAATAGTACTACACATTCAAAACCACACTGTCTCTACCAAGAAACCTTACTTCCAGTGTATTATCCATGCTTGTCCCAACATGTCGCAGACCACACTGCTTTAATTTTACTGATGTATCCCTTGGTCTAGCCCATCCATAACATAAACACACTATAATAACATAATATATGTTGTAGCTCCTAGAGGTAGCCTCAGATTGCTTACAAGACTAGTGCCTGACCACATCTAAATTTGGAGTGCCTCAAATGATTCTCAATGAAATCGAGACCTCTCTCTCTCACACATACACACATATATATAAAGGGAGTGGGTTGGTTCATTCATCTAAAGGAGTAAACATGAATTTCTGGTACTTCTTTACCTGTACAAATCATAGAAATATATGCATAAAATAGTGGTGGCCGAGTAGTTCGAGGACTTACAATTTAATAAGTTTTGTAGAGAAATGATAGAGGATAAGGAGAAGGAGAAACTTGTCATATGGAGCTTACAACATCAAGAATTCTATGCTTAACACATAGAGGTTGCAACTTTAAGAATTCCTATACTTATTTGAGTTACAGGAAAATATAATGGACAACAAAGAGACTGGGTGCTATGATGCATGGAGCACAACTATTAAAGACATAATTTCAATGATCTATACATGTACAAGCATTACAAATGTCGATACAAATGAATCTATGAGGAAGTTACATGCATATGCATTACATATCAATACCAATGAATCTGTGAAGAAGCTTGAACTATTTACAACAACTGTGAGTACATGAATTCATAGAAGAAACATGAACATAATGAGTTTTAAAAGAGGAAAAACATACTGTAATACTTTGAAGGGGGAATCATCACCATTTCCTTGATATTCTGAAAATCTATATTACAAATCCATACAATCTGAAAATTACATGTAGAGTCCCCGGATGCGGGTGACTCGCCAGCTGATTAATGTGATGGGACAGGGGTGGCGCGAGAAGGGATGCCACCTACGCACCCTATACAATGAAGATTATAGCCGGCCGATGGATGATCTTCGGCATTTGGGTATCGCAACATTTAACAGCTTCACTGCAGGCGACTTTGATACTACCAGCCTGCCCTTCGATATGATTTTCACCTCCGCATGCTCTGAACTGCTATGGACCTCGAATCTCTTGAATGCCATAGTAATGGCGGGTGCAATTCGAGGTAGGACTAAGGGTAATAAATCTAGCCTTCGCCATGGGATTACTCTGGAGCCTCTAATGTTTTGATGGTCAGGTTATGGCCTGGTGGATGCTGGCTCTAACAGATTGACAGGGGCAACTCAGCTGGGTTTTTGCTTTGTTAGACCTACGGTGCTGCCTCCGTCAGTTCCCTGGATTTTATCTAAGGCATCGGGCTCTCGTTTGGTTGAATGTTTGATTTGCCCATGTTCTACTTCTGTGGTTGCTTAGTCTTATTCCCACAACGTCGCTGCTACTTTTGTTATGCCCCGTCTGTGCCATAGGATGAGATGCCACAGAGGCACCCCTCGGTGGGCACCCTCTAGCCCGACCTCCAATTCTCCCTCCTCTCCAATGATTTCACATTTGGCCTTACCCTCGCACTCACAGTGGGATAGGTTGTCTTCATCTGCCCAGCCATTACCCTGTGCCCCGTCCTCCAGACTCCTCGTCCTCTCCCTCTTTCAGCTCCGTGATTTTCACTTTCAATTTCTCCTTGAATCATCCCAGGATTACTGCTCATGTTTCGGTGTTCTTTCATGAGGAAGCCCAGGAGGTGGGAGAGTCCAGCTCTCATCAGGAGGGTCCTGGGTCGGTCTCTATGCAGGTTGCGGAGGTTCCAGTGAGCAATGCTACTGACATCGTGTTGGAGCCAACTGCCCAGGGTTCTTCTGAGAATGATGCTACTCATGCACGAGATCCGCCTGACTGGTGCAGAATCATGGAAGAGCCTCCTGATGCTTAGTTCATTCTATGCTGCTTTGCTTCAGGTCATGTGGCCCATAATAGAGGGCAAATTTTTGTTACTGCTGATAATTTTTGTTATTGCTGATAAGCTAGGGTTCAAATGCAAGTTTTTTGGAATATCTATAAGCTCTATAATGTCTAGAAGGTCATCACTGGTTCCCCTATGTGGGATTAGATTACAGGGTCTCGTCCAAATTCTCTGTCTTGGGCAATTTTTCTGTTTTTATCTGCCTCTCCTTCTGGGAAGCTACTTTAGACTTTGGTCATGATGTAATTGTACCCCTTTAATGTGAATAGAGTAGTTTTATTTAGAAAAAAAAGAAAATTACATGTAGAGTTTTCTTTAGAATTTCTGAACCTTTGTTAAGTGTTGCTTCCTCCTATTTATCTGTAGAGGGGAACATGGGCATTCATTACAGCAAAAATAAATTTCGTCGAGTCTTAGCTATCAGGTTGACTAGTTGTCTCGGCTGGGGATGGTTTTGTGGCCCAAAAACATTACAAAATTAATTTCCTCATTGAAGGGAGGCACATTACAGGATGACAAACAAGTCAAAATCAAATGAACATGATAAGAAGATATATCCATGCCCATCTCTGTGATCGTCGCTACTTCAGGTTGGATTGTGCTTGCGGTCTGGCCACTTATGTTACTCAGCTGACTCCATTGCCTCAACCTTTACTGCTTGAACTATTTGTCTTTTAAAGTTGGGAGTGGGGAGCCATCAGTTTCATGCAATAGTATTGAAACAAGAGACCCTTCGGTGGTACTTCGTCTTCCCTATGTATGGGACACCATGCCTAATAATTTAATCCTCCCAAGCTACTAAGTCCCTTTTCACTCCTATCAATGACGAACTTGATTCCATGTCACAATGGGTCTTTCTAGATCAACCCATGCTAGGTTTAAATGCACCACCTATTTTCTTAAAAGCCACAACTGCCAACCCATAATGCTTTTAAATTTCTGCAAAATACTATTGATGCCCTGATATGCTTGATAATGCACTCACGGTGTAAAATGAAGGACTTTCATGTGCTGGCCCTGCTCACTAAAACCTCACGAGACAAGCGAGTTTTGATCCCCCTTGGCTCCTTATGATTCAACCCATTTTACTTCATCTGACCAGGAGCTATGACTAGGTGCTTAGTCGTTAGGCGCAAGGGCCATTGAACTACCTATCGGGGAAATCCCACATATTGATGATTTCCGATGTTTGTCCTTTATATTTCCTCTAGACCCTTGCCATCGCTGATCTGTTGGGTCATCCCCACCGAAGGCATCGCAAGCGCATTATGGGAGAGATAGACCCCTTCACCTCTTTTCATAGCGTAGGCCAACTTTTCGGACACGAATTTTTCATAATATATGACAAATAAAATATTGCATCTAGGAGGATTGCCTGCATATCACAATCATAAGGCTAGAGGGACTACGGTGGAGGAGAGCCTTGAATTGTACAATCGCTGATATGCTATTTGTAATGGGTGACGTCATCACTGCCATGTGTCACCCAAAAATGACCCCACAGGACCCCCAAAATTCTAAATCTGCGTGACACGTGTCTTCCATACTGCCACATCAACTCCGTACTACCACATCAACTCTGTACTACCACATCATGCTAACATTAGCTACCCCGTGGGTTCTTATGACCAATAGGATTCTTCCACATGGCCACCAAGAGGAGAGAGAAAAGCTTCCATCCACCCTTGGTTTTTCCGTAAATTCCATTGTTAAATAGAATTTGCCCCTCTTAGCGCTTTAACACTAAAGCCCAAGTTCTCGGTGATTTTGTGCTATCAGCCTATTTCGCCCCTGTGATTCCTTAAGAATGGTCCTTTGGGCCTACTGATCACCAATTTTCCAATGTTGCAGGACTTTGGGATTGTAGGATCACGAGACTGTGGGTTGCAAGACTGCGATATCGTGGGAATGTGGGACCGTGAGACTTGCGAGATAAGAGACTATGGGATTGCGAGATGCGGGTCTATGGGATTGCGGGATGTAGGACTTTCCCACCGCTGATCGCTGATCTATGAGAAGTTTGATATGTGAGACCAACCATATTTGGCCATGTGCCCCCTAGAGGAGAGAGAAAGGGGCTGTATGCCCTTGGTTTTTTCTTGCTTTTCTTTGTTAATCTTTTTCTCAGCCATTTCGACACTTTACACTATTATCAAAAAATTCCGATATTGTAAGGTTTTAGGGTGGTACCCCCACTGATCTGCCGATTCGTCGATTGTGATGAACTATTGGAGCCCACTGATCGCCAATAAGATTGGTCCCGCTGATATGCCTGATTTATGATATCGGTGATCAACTGATCGCTGATTTCGCTACATTCTCTATCGCTACTTCGGAAAATCCACCGATTTGAGATTGCGATGAGCTCCTGGATCTTCCATATGCTTCTCTCCTTCCCTTTAAAGGCAACTAGACGTCTGAAAATTAACAAGCCATTGATCCAGAAGTCCATTTTCATATTCCCTTATATCGTTGGAAACCTCATTCGAGGCACTATGCAATGTAGAGGTTCTGATTTGGCTTTGAGTACTCCTTAGGCTTGGAAGATGGTTTCAAACTTCACTTCTCTTTGGCAACTTTCATTAACTGAAAACCCACAATGCAGTGAGTGGCAACAATATCAATTCAAGTCCACATGATACTGACCTCATATACTTGTCAGGACTACTTTTCCCACTTGATTCCCCATAATAACAAGAACCTTTTCATTGCACTCACCTTCATAAGAAATCATTCCTCCATAAGAATGATCCCTGACAACCCTGTCAGACAACATACATACATACATACATACATACATATAAATATAAATATTAGCATTAAACAATCATGATCTCGTCAGACAACAACAGACATACATACATATATACATATAAACATTTTCATAAAAACAATCATGATCCATGATGACCCTGTCAGATGTGACATACATACGTACATGTATACATATATAGACATCAACACAATCATGATCACAACATAGTTACCAGATATCATAAGGTCAAGGTTAAGAGAAATCCCTTTATTTGTTCACAACATGCAAAACATTGGGAAAAATGATTTCCAACATAGCCAAGGCATATGACACCTCAATTCCATTTACTTTACCTTTCCTGATTACTTTTCTCATGACTGTGTTGCAATCGTCCATTAACACTAATGGACCCAACCAATCCAACTGTTGTCATACTCTTGCCTTCAACTACCCTTATACATGCATCGACTCCATCTGAGCTTTACATTGTCTACTGGATTTCATTCAACTCTCCTTGATATCCACTAAATTTCCTCTTTCCCAATCAATTCCGAAGACCCTCAAGACATAAAAGGAAAGAAAAAACACAAACAAGAAGAAAACCATGAAAACAAATAACAATACAACATCGCGAGCAAAGTGGTATGGCCATGCACAAGACACAAACAAAATTGCAAATAAAGCACAAATAAATCAGAAAGAATCAAAATCACAAGCATCTCAACAGACACCATGATTCAATCCCCATGGTTCCCAGTGCTTCCAAAGGAAAGCTAAATCTGAGACTTCTTCAAAATTTCATGGCAGTCTCTTTGCCATGTAATTCTTTGTATCATACTGCCATAGCATATAATTTCCAGTACATAAATAAATGTAACAATATACCAATTATCTTACCTTGTTGTGCTAAGCATGTTTCTTGCAACTGAACACATCCACACCATCTCTCAAGGGACTCTAGTGCTTTGATGAATCTATCCATAACTAGAATCAACTGTTATACCTTTCAAATACATATTTATGAATATAACACATATCCTCATAATGTCAGACAAATTCAAGGTTAAGAAGACTTCCAGTATTCAAAGCACTTATTCATTTGGATTTGTGGTTTCCAAACATAGCCAAAGGAATTTTTCACCCAATTCCTTTCTTTTACCTTTTTACTTTGTTTCAATAGAGTCTTACTATGCACTGTCACATCAACCAACTGTTAGTTATATAACACATTAACTATTACCTTGTCAAGCTAATACCAAGTATGTTGCCCTGCAACTTCTCACACATGTCAGTGTCACGTTCCAAAGATCAATACATCATGTATATTAATTTGAAATCAACCTTTACCAAGTCTAACAACCATATCATAATAAAAAATCAACTCACATTCATCGACCATAATACATAATGCTACAACTATCACCTACTTTCTCTCAAGGACATATCATGTTTCTCAACACATACCTGTTAGTACAACCATATTAAAACAATATCATTCAACAAGAAACCTTATAGACACATAATCATATCATTAAAGTAATCAAACACTCAGGCAACAATTAGACAACATAATAGACACCAAACACTCAAACACCAAATAAATGACATAGTCAAACTTTAAAACACCAAATAGACGACATAAGAAAACTCATACCTTAATTTATATCAAGGGAGGCTATCTTGTCTGCACAATCAATCTAGATTAGCACGATATAACTTCATAGCATATCAAATCAAAGATAAATAAAGTCATGATATCCATAATAGTAACTAGCTAACATTCTCACATCATAAACTCATAAACAATTTTCATTCATACATAATAATCACATCTGCATAGTTAGTTTGAATTAGTACAACAAATTGTCACAAATAAGTCAAATCATACCTAAATTTCATAACCCTAACCATATGCATAGGGCAATCCAATTTATCATGATACATATAGCATCAATATATTAATGCTACAACCCTAATCATCAAGTTAACTAACATATAACAATAATAAGTTAACATATAACATGCTCATCAACAACATATAACCTAATCATCAAGCTATCTATCATATAACAACAAAAAGTTAACTTATAACATACTCATCAATAACATATAACATAATCATCAAGTTATCTAACAGAAAACAATAATAGCAATGCATACAACAACTTGTTACTTCATTCATGACTATCAGACACTTGTGCATATGACTACACTAATTAATGAGCATCTATCATGTATGTAACCATAACATCAATAGAATGAAAGACATACATTTAACCATAATGCATACAACAATCCTTAACCTATGTACCTGCATGCCCAACACACAAACCTATATGAAAACATGCTCTTGCCTCGAGGTCCAATTTTGTAACTTCACTTTGATGGTCTACTCTCCTACTCTATCTCGGTCAACTCATTAGAATCATAACATAACAACTACATCATGATGACATAACTACATACAATGACCTCACAATGCATGTTTGACCTATTATACATGCATAACTATAACCATGACAATGCATGCATAATAACATATGGACACTTACATGCATAACAAATGCATATACAACTGACATGCATTCATGACTAAAGAATCCCATAAAAAACATCATCAACCTTCACATGGTGACATCACTACAACCATGATCAACACCATGCAAATGCACCAATCACATGGACTACAAGCACAAGGAACACATATGAAACTGATATGAATGCATGAACAACACACCTCCCATCTAGTTAAAGGGGTGAACTATGCTCTGATACCACTCTGTAGTATCAGATATCACACAAGCAGAATGGAAACCAAACACCACCCAAAGAGAACATAAACTAGACATTCCCCAAAGAGAACGAAACCTACTCTGATGCCACTCTGCAACACCCTCCTCCCATATCTACCCAAATAATCATCCAACTAGGGTACACATGTGATGAGAAGTTACTATGATATGATTCGACCTCCTAAGTCACATTAAGGAAGTGGAACCAATAAAAACACACCATACATACCTTCCACATCAACAACAAGATTCCCAGGAACCAAACCAACCTCTCCGGTAACCAAGCCTTGGTTCCCATTGAGATTTTATACCATTTAACCCCGATACGCTCCCTTGATATGAGCATACATGCTTCCGGGAGGATCTGGACGCTCCCACAACATGGGTATGCATGCATCTAGGGACTTTTCTGCCCATTGTTGTGCCTGCGTCTTCGGGATTTGAGCCACTTTTTTAGGCCCAGAGCCTAGGTCACTTCTTAGAACTAAATGAAACCTTCATAACATAAAGATAACAATAGAATCTGTATACAAATGAAATCACTTGAACAAGGGCTTAAATGGACCCCTACTAACCATGATAGACATTTCGTCAAACATGTCATAGATATGTAATCTACAGGTTTAAACAATAGATTTGAGCATAGAGGTCTCATACTTACCTGAGATTTGCTATGAGGCATTGTTTCCTTATCACTTTAGTTACATTATCATATATTAGGTCATAAATACATTGTTCATTCATTTACAATTAAAAACATGATGAGATCCATACATAGCCACTGTCATAATACATATTCATAACCAACAAAACAACAACATAAGTACCAAGGAAACAACAGCCATATAGTCCACATATAAAAAATTATAATACTCATGAATTAACAAGGAAAAATAACCTCATATTAATGATGTAAAAGCCAACTCGATATGGGACTACTACATTCCACCCGATTGTAGATTGGCTGAGCTAGATATCTCTCCAGCCAATCACCCCTGTGCCATATTTCAAGTATGAATCTGGGATCTCATAAAACACATCAATTAAAACCATCAAGGGCTTCCAGAGGCCAAACCACCTCAACCCATAAAATAATGATTCCACCTCATGGTCAGACATCACAAAATCATCACCAGATTGGTCTCTACCCAAGCCTTCCAAGGCTCCAAAGTGTTTGTTCCAACCGAGGCTTTCAGGACTAGTAACTCAACCCACAGCTGCCACCGTCCTTCCAGAGCGTTTTTCTAATCAGGGTTTCCAGGACTAGTAACTCAACCCACCAATGACTTCTAGAGAGTTTGTCCAACCAAGGCTTCCAAGACTGGTAACTCAACCCAAGTTGTTATAGGGCTTCTAGAGAATTTGTCCAATTGGGCCTTCCAAGAACTTATAACTCAACCCAAGCTAAAGGGAACATGAGAACTAACTAGAAAAACAAAGAAATAAACCCACAAAACCATGGCTATCCAAGAAATGGAAAGGCTAGGAAAATCCATTGTCAATCTAGACAATCCTCCATGCTAGTGACAAATCATGACCAATAAACCACATGCATATGCCATGCATGCCAAACTAGAGCGGAAAACATACATGCAACTCAGTGCTTGCCAACAAAACCCATTGTAGCTGCTGATCCCGATGTCTTCTTGTTATTCGCTACTCTTCCTTTGCCTTCTTACTCCAAAAATCCAAGTATGCCATGGTCCTCCAAGAGTTCTCCAAGAAACTCTAAGTTTCCAAGAGTATTAGAGAGAGAGAGAGTAGAGAGAGAGAGCTCCAAAATTGAACTGACAAAAGTCGACACTAACCAAGCCTACCCACTGATCCTCAGAAGCATTTTTGTCGATGACGCTTCTATTTTCTTCTATTTCCATTATTTTCCTTCATTTTCCTCCTCACATGCAACCTGTGACCTTTCACCTTCATTTTCTCCTAATTTCCATTATTTTCATAAATAAAATGCCATAAAATGCGTCATGCCTTTCCAAAGCCTTTTCCATTGTGTTTTCCAATTTCCTTAGCCATAATAAACCGAGTGAACACCCACTAGGATGTTTTTTTCCCACTATTCAACTTGGAATATGTGTCCCATGACCGCGGTCTTATATATTTTACATGGATTTTTAACCAAGGTTGTTACACTTACTACTAGAGCAAAGGTTTCAACATAGTCGAATCCAAACTGTTGTGAGAATCCTTTGGCAGCCAACCTTTCCTTATGTTTCTCAATTTCTCCTTTTTCATTCAGTTTGGTCTTGTATACCCACATTACATCAATTCTAGTTTTGTCTCTTGGGAGATCAACCAATTCCCAATTCTTGTTCTTCTCTATGGTAGTGATTTCTTGATTCATTGCATCAACCCACTGTTTTTCTTTTACTGCCTCTTCAAAATGGGTTGGTTGACATGAAAGAAAGGAAAACAAATTTTGCTGATCAAACTCATGCTCTTGCTCATATATTTCATTGATACTTCTAGTTTTCTATTTGTCTTTTGAAGATGATGAATCACTGCTGTATTCACTACTAGAAGATGAACCATTTTTAGAGTGGTATGGCTCTTCCTGAACTTGCAATCTTGTCAGCTATAGTGGATGAGCAAGATGATTTAAAGCTTCATCAATTTGATCAGACAAAGATTTATTTTCAAAAAATTTAACATCTCTACTTAAAACAAACTTCTTGGTGATTGGACTTTTGACTGTTCACTATGACCTACAAAAATACTTCTTTCACTTCTATTATCAAGTTTCTTTCACAGCTTCTCATGAACATGTGCAAATATACAAAACCAAAAATTTGAAAGTGAGAGACATTCACCTTCGTACCATCCAAAGCTTCTTGAGGTACTACATCTTGGACACTAGTTGTTGGAGATCTGTTGAGAACATGTACTGCAGTAGAAACTGCTTCAACCCAATAGTCATTGGACAACTTCTTCTCACAAAGCATGCATCTTGCCATATTCATTATTGATTGATTTTTCCTTTCTGTTACTCCATTATGTTGTGGAGTGTATCTTGTTGTGTTTTGCATGATGATTTCTTGTTGTTGACAAAATGTTTTGAAATCATTGGAAATGTATCCTCCTCCTTTGCATGACCTAAGTATTTATAAAGGCTTTCCACTTTGCTTTTTTTGCTTCCTCTTTAAACTCTTTGAATCTTGAGAAAGTATCAGATTCATTTTTGAGAAAATAAACCCATATCTTCCTACTATAATCATCAATGAAGGTTGCAAAATAAAAACTTCCACCAATGGACTGTGTGTGCATTGGGCCACATATATTTATGTGGACGAGCTCTAAGTGCTCTTTTGCTCTAGAGGAACATGTGGGAAAACTATCTATTTTATTCTTGGATAGAATACAAATTTCACAAGTACAATCTTTTTCATTCACAACGAGGAGATCAATGACCATAGAATGTTTTTGTAGAAGACTTAGACTTTCTGTGCTGCGTCTTACAATGTTATCATGTCATCACACTTCATGACATAGAATGGGTGTGATGAGTCACTGAATTTGTTAGTTTCAAAAGTTTTTGGTGTTCATCGCACTTGTACTCTGCATGGGTGCAATGGTCACTCTGCAAATTAAAAAAAAAGTCAATTGGCTAGCTTGTAGTGTGACTCCTCCGCGACTTCGAGTTTTAGTCCTTGAGCTACTCTCGTCCTCTGCTAGTTCTTTATGTTCACAAATAAATTTCAAATGCTGCTCTCCTTGGAGTCTTATGCAACCTCACTCTGATACCATGACAAAAATGTAGAGACAGAAATAAACAAAGTAGATTCAAAATTGAAATGGAGCAAACAACTTTTATCATTATCCAAAATTAGTTAAATAAACTACATAGGAGATAAGGAAATAAATAACAACAAATAACTAAAGAAAGTACCAACTAAAACTCAACTAAATCTAAACTAACGGATAGTAAAATTAAACATCTCAACAATTTTTATCTTGAAAATATATAATATAATATGAAAAATTAAAGTATAAATTATTATTTAAATATTTATGACATTTTACGTAATGGTGAAGAAATAGTAAATCATTAATATTAAAAATGTTAAATAATTAATTTAAAAACAATTAAGAAAAAAATGATCGATGAATAAATTCAATTTGTTTTTTCGCTAATATAAAATCATTGTTGGAACACCTTAATGTCTTGATATAAAAATGACTTTGCAATTTTCAAATGTAACCGTTCTGCAAAATAGGAGAAAGTCATGATAGTTGTTGTGCCGTTTATAATAACGATGATCATATGATATCGAAAGAGTTGGATGCCGTCGGTGCATTGTTTATAAAACACTTGTTTAACAATGATGTGAGATACTAACTCAAATAATAACAAAACCCTTTGAATGGGTTGATAGATAATTAGTGACGTGAGTGGCTTACGATGAACAAACAAACAATCTCTCAAATTACTGAAACTTTTGAATTGATTTTTGATGGAGATATCCCTGAAAAACCATAAATATTTGAATGTCGAATAATTTGAATATCTACCGTTTCTGAACATTTACCTTTTTTATTAGTATTTTAATAGTTCGAAATTTAAGTTTCTATGAATCATAGAAATATTTTTGGAAGAAATTATATAAGAAGAATAAGGTAGATGAGTTTTGAACCAATCAGTGTGGTTTATCTTGTCTTGATAATGAACCACATTAAACCAACTAGTGTGGTTCATCTTGTCTTGATGATGAACCACACTGGTTGATTCTAAATGCATCAATCTTATTCTTCTGATGTGATTTCTTCCAAAAATGTTTCTATTATTCATTCTAATAATAATTGTTTTGAAGCACTAATTATTACTATATTAAGTTATTGTGTTCAAACATTGTTGTTCCAGTGATAATTATCTGGAAATCAATGTTGCACAATCATTTGCCATGTCCTTCGTAATCCATGCCAAATACTGCATAACCGGCCTTTGCAAGCCTGACTCCTGCCTTTGTGAAATTTGAATAGGTCCAATTAGGTTATTAGATTTTCATTATAAAATAATAAGAAAATTCGGTCAATAAACTCCCAAATATGGTTAATCAACTATCATCCTGTTCATATTCTTTCGGTACATGGATCCACCAAAACCACTGATAGTCACGGTCCAAGTACCTTTCATGAAAATGCTGCACTCTGTGCCAAAGCCTACATTTACTAGTAGGAAAAAAATTATACAATATAACCCTGAGATCCTGAACAAACCTAGTAAGTTTAATAATTGAAAACATGTAATTCCTAATTCCAATCTAAAGAACAAATTACATGATACAAACCTGAAATCCTGAACAAATAACTAGTTTAATAACTAAAGATATGTTTTCCTCAATTTTGAAACTCACAGGTTTCCATGGAGAAAGATAGTGTATTTACTTCTCTGTCAGTAAATTGGACTAAGAAGTCAAATCTTTATTAGCAGAATTGGTGATTAAGATTATATTATGATGTGGACTCTGAACAACGAATTGGAAAGTTATGTGATGCTCACCATGACAGAGGCATATAAGGGCTTTGGCTTCCCTATCTGCCGGTGTCCATCTGCAAGTAAACAGATTCACTCCTCGCGAACCTTCAATGAACTCCGGCATACAGATTTACTCCAAAGAATATCAGTTCACAAATTTATAAACATCCTTATTTTTTTATGACAATTATAGGGTTATTTACCTCTTCATATTAATGAGTTGCTCTCGTGACAGGTATGGTGCCTGAAATGAAAAGCTTGTAGGTTCAGATAATTTTTTAAACTTTTATATGGGAAGAACCTTAAGGAAAATGAAATAGTGCGATTCTAATTTTTAGTAAAGAATTTATTGAAAATTGATTTTCTTTTTATTTTTATCAATGTGATGAGGATATATATTACTAGCATTTGCATTTAATGTCGCAAAGGAAACGCTGTAAGGCATAGAGTGTGGAAGAATAGGGACATGTGAATGGAATGTGGAAGAATAGGGACATGTGAATGGGCATTGTTGAAAGCGAGGGTGGATGATAAGGAGTTGCAATTGAAATTGTTAGTTATGTGTATGCTGAATATAGATATTTTATAAATAATAGTGTGTAGAAGAATAGTGGCATGGGAATGGACATTGTTGAATGCAAGGGGGGATGATATTGAGTTACACTTGAAACTATTAGTTATGTGTGTTTTGAATATGGATAAGTAATAGTAGTGTGTGGAAGAATAGCAACATGTGAATGGACATTCTTGAAAGCAAGGGTGGATGATAATGAGTTATAGTTAATGTCATATAGAGGTTATCCATTATTCATTTAGTAGTTGTTTATGTGAACATATTTTTGTACATTATTTTAAGTTTTTTTTTTTGTATTTGGAGATTTTTTTTCTTCCATATGTTACATATTTAAGAATGAATTGTCACTTTTAAAGAGGGCACACAAGGTTGCTAGCTGTCACAAACGATCGTGAGGGTAAAAATTAAATGTCCTTTTCCTACTACATGGTTCTGTCAACTAGGTGTTTCGAAAAATACAAGTGAAAGCGATCAAACTCCTTGCTGAAATCAAACTCTCTCGTGAACTTTTCATAAATATAGGGATGCACAAATTCCTTAACTTCATATTAAAATGACATTTTTCACTACTAACTTCATATGAAATGTCATAAACTTTCTTTTCAATAAAACCTCGAATATGTTTTTAATATCCCAATTCAACTCTAGGTGAAATTTTCGTAGATATAGGGATGCACAAATTCCTTAACTTGCGAGAACTCTATTAAAATGACATTTTTCACTACTAAGTTCATATGAGATGTCAATTAAACTGTTTTATTATTATTATTTTAATTTAATGTTTCATTATGCATACTAAATCTTTTTCATATAAAACTAAATTTAAATGTTTACTCATTTACAAATACTACAACACATACCCCTTTTTCGGATTGATGTTTATGAGTAGCAGGCCAAAACTTGCCAAATGCTTAAATTTATTTTCCAAAGTTTCAGAGATGCCCATTTGAAAACCCTGGATAACAAGTTTCGAGCATACTGGTTGTTGGGGTACAAAGTTTTTTGTAAATTGCTACCAAGCAAGGAAGAAGTTTGCTATGAGAAAATGCTAAAAGCAAATTCTGGATTTTGTTTTTTTCTCTGCAAAAATGTTGCTTTGAAGCTCTTAAAGGATTTTTCAGTATTAAAATTTCTCAAAACTTCACAACCAAAATAAATAATAAATTAAATAAATAAATATATAATATATATAAATATGGTTTTGTTTAATTGTAATATTATTCATTATTTATTATGTTTTAAAATAGATTTTAAAATATATAAATAATATATAAGGTTTAATCCTTTTACCATATAAAGTTTAAATAACATATAACTTAAAATCACTTCATACCACTTTTTTATTCTTATACATGCTTTGTTTTTCTTTAATAAACCATCGCAGTTAAAAACAAGTCTTTCCTTTGCTTGTCTTTCCTTTGTCTCTGTTACACTGCCCTTGATGAAAAAAATAAAACACTAAACATATGCATATTGGGGAACAATTAGTGAATCATTACTAGAAATTTTGGGAACCTAGATATGTTTGGAATTGAGTCCTCGTCGCTGATCAAATTATGGGTGTCCGGTATATGCAAAACATGTCTCTACAAATTGTCTAATAACATTAAAACATCTCTCTTTCGCCTCAGATTATTGTAAAATATGATTTCAATGATAACATTGCTACACACGATATGCTTATCATTAATGTTTCTAAGGATTGTGTTATGAGCACATCTCCAATAGTTGCTTATGGGTTTACATTGACTGTGTTTTATATGGCTACAGTGAAGTATAATAATTGAATACCTAACAAAATAGTTATTAAATACCTAACAAAATAGTTCTTAAACTACAGTGGTAGCCCTTGTCCTTATCAAAGAAATGTTAGCCCTTGTCCTTATCAAAGAAATGTTTGATATGAGCACTTGGATTTCTGATCCTTGCTTTTTGATCGAGTGGGAAGGGATTCGTGCTTCTGTAATACGAATGTCGGAAATGTAAGTTTCAATTATTATGTTTTCTACCATCTTTTCTTTTATACGAAATGGTAAAATTGTAATAATTCAAGAATATCTAATTGTTTCTAGCAATTTGTCTATGATGAATTTGAATGGACTGGTATTGGACAACGCACTGCCTTTTCTTTTATACGGAATGGTAAGATTGTAATAATTCAAGAATATCTGATTGTTTCCAGAAATTTGTCTAAGATGAATTTGAATGGATTGGTTCCTAAGAAAATTGGACAACGCACTGCCTTAGTTAATATGTAAGTATAGTTTTATATTTTTGTATCAATATTATTTCTAGTTTTAATATTTAAAAAAAAATTATAAATTATTTATTTAAAAATATACAAATGTGAAGAGTTAAATTTATAAAAGTATTGTGAGATATAAAATGGAAAAAATTCATATATTATTATTCTTTAACCGTATTAAAGTTGTTTTGAAGTTGTTTTGTGATGCATAAAAACTAATGATAATATTGATGTTCCTATTTATAGGCTACACCTTTTGTGGAGATGGACGCAATTCCTGGAAAAATAGAAGAGATCAAACATAATGTCCATCACTAGTGTAGCCAATGTAGCCATCAAATGTGTTAAGGCTGAATCATTTTTGTAGGCCGACTATTTCCTAGAACGCGAACAAAACTAGAAATTTAGGGGAAAAACCTACACGTAGCACAAAAATTAGACAAGTATTGATTTGGACAAAGTGTGGGAGTTTATCTGGAATTCTTAGGTTCAGGAGCTCAGCGAAACCCTAGATAGGGCACGGAAAGGGCATGAAATCCACCCAAACACCAGACCGAGCATGGAGAAACTCCAATGGATCCCTTTTCTTTTCTTATTGATGAAAACCTCAGTAAAACCTTAGGCTATCAAAACGAGAACCAAACCAGAAATGGAGGAGCCTCCAGGAAGACCCTTGTACGAAAATGAAATACTCAGAAATTAGCTAGGAAATATGTAACTTAAACTGGTCAAATGCTACATCGATAGAAAGTAGAGAGAGATGAATTCCCTTAGAATCCCCGTGACACCTTAAATTCAAGCACGCAAGTCGCATTGAAGTGTTTGGAGGTTGTTAATCCAAGATGTGACGATGCTTAGCAAAACCCAAAAGAAATTTTCCATTTCACCTGTGGCGGATAGCAAAAGAAACAAACACAATAGAGTCACAATATCTACATATCATAAGCTGAAAGAAAACAAACACACAAGTGACACATTTATTTTTGGACAAATGTCTCAAGAAAAACCCAATGTGGGAAAACCAGTGTAGCTATTGAGAGGGTTTATTATTATGCAGTTTTCCTTGAGTACAACTGGATGCCTGACATTAATAAAAATCCTTTTCTGCCCAGAATTCCCAATAGGAACCTAATAGAAGAGAAGCTATCAAACCTACAAAGGACACAACAAAATGTGAAGGAAGACAACGCAGGACTAGCAATAGAACAATTGGTGGAACAGATAAAGCAGGAAATCACGCAGAGCATGGTTGAGGTAGCAGTGGTGCAAGTGGAGTTGGGAGGTATTCATAGTAGGATCTCTGCACCAACAGAGTGACTCAAGGGTGAGTCACGCCATTTTTTTTGGGGGCATGTTGCGACAGGGTACCATAGGGTTAATTTTGGGGCAAAAGCCCAAGTTTTAGGGCAGAAAGCCAATTTTTTGTGGTAAAGAATATAAAGTCTCCACAAGTTATGATGACAGTGCATGTAGCTATAATGTTTCATAGAGGGTTTTATCCTTCTTTTATGTAAGTTGTGTTAGCTTGTATAGACCTACCTCAAAATCAAAAGCAGCAGCAACAGATAAAAGTAATCTAATAGAAGTTACCTTGGCAACAGGAGAAAAAATATCACCAAAATCAATTCCCGGCACCTGGGAATAACCTTTTGCTACCAACCGAGCTTTGTATTTCTCCACCTTCCCTTCTGCATTTGTCTTCTTCTTGAACACCCATTTGCTGCCAATGGGTTTCCTTCCAGTCGGCAATTCCACCAGATCCCAAGCCTCATTTTTGTGCAAAGATGCCATTTCATCAACCATGGCCTCTTTCCAGAGTTTTCCATCCTCTGAATCCACTGCTTCCTTCACAGTTCTGGGTTCATCA
>APFE030110747.1:108545-132215 GCA_000404065.3 Pinus taeda | reverse complement strand
GGATTGTTCGCTCCAAGTGGTTCATGCATCCCATGATAGGAGGAACTAATCCCTTGTTGAGAGGAGCTATCCCTTTGAAGGAGGACTCTATCCCTTTGAAGGAGGAACTGGTAACTGATCTCCATTGCACTATAAATTGAGGCATTGGGTCAGTGGCCAGAGAGGTTAGAAGCTGAACTTTTGAGGGTAAATGCTAGTGAAATCAAGACTTCCTATTTGAGCGTAAGAGGAGAGATCACAT
Source organism: Pinus taeda (assembly GCA_000404065.3). Classification (NCBI taxonomy): domain Eukaryota; kingdom Viridiplantae; phylum Streptophyta; class Pinopsida; order Pinales; family Pinaceae; genus Pinus; species Pinus taeda. Next base: position 131,974 of record APFE030110747.1, on the reverse strand, counting down.
ACCTTTTTGGCGTCATTAGGGAGTGAGTCAGAGCTTGACCATTCTTAGATAATTGAAGACCTTTGATTTTTCCCATTGCCTTGGCATGCTTAATGGATCTTCCAAGTCCCTCCATCATAAGAATGAAAAGAAAGGGAGAGATCAGGTCTCCCTGCCTAAGGTCTCTAGAAGGAATGAAGATCTCTGAGGGAGAGCCATTCACTCCCATTATTCTTCTTGGGTGATTGAGAGGCTTTCTTTCCTTTGATTGTATGATGACATGCTGTGAGACTGATCATTTCATTCTCGAATTTTACTGCTTCATCGGTAGCACCCTCTAAGGTTTGTGTGTTACTCCTTTTGACCCAAATCGTAGTAGGGACAACAAGAGCAGTGATGTAGAATTCCATGAGCACCTCCTCAGTAGGTCTAGCGTTAGCTAGGATTCTATTGAACAAAGTGTTAAACCAGATGTTAAAATCCTTGGCCTTTTCTTTGGTTTCCACTTTCAAATGGGATAGTTCTAGAACTAAGGCCACAACTGTTTTGTCATTGCCGAACTTGTCTAAAAAGGCCTCTTGAAAGGCAACCCATGAGGTGATCGATCCTATTCTCAAGCTAAAGTACCATGTGTAGGCTACACCAATCAGAGTAAAATGGAATAAGCGACATACTAAATCTTCATCGACTACCCCCGACATGCGCATGACCAAGAAGAAAGAGTGAATATGGTTATCAACAGTGTCTCCCCACTCAATTTTATGAAAATAATAAATAATGATTCATAATCATACATTCATTCATTCATTCAATCAATTGATTTAATGTTCAAACTTCAATCAGTCATAGAATGTGATCTGTATATTGCTTCTACTGTTCCAAGTCTTTTCTACCAGTTTTATTCCTGACAGCCAACATTTATAATTCCATTGAAAACAGTTCTATTTTCCATAAAATATCCTTGTTGTACATAACCCCTATAATAACCCAGTGCATTCATAATATAATTCTATTGACCGTGACAGTGAACAATCTCTTCTGCCTGTTGATCATGGAGAAATATTTTAATTGAAGATATTTGCAGCTATTCTATAATGGGTAAATTCATAGAGAAGGTTTCTTGAAAGGCATCTTATGTTTGTTGTTGGCAGTAATTCTGCCTAGAATTTTGAGTTCAGCATTTCCTAGGTGGAGAAGAGTGCAAATAAAGATGATCCCATTATTATATTTTCAGGTTAATCTGAAAGTATTTACACCATGTTTGGGGGTGCTTCATGAGATTTGTAGTACATGGTGTATGTTCAGCCACCAGATGGTCTGAGATGGACAGTAGCATGAGAGATGGTACGTGATGGATAGGTACAATTGAGATAGCTTACTCACTGGATGTTCAACCTCAATTTAACTAAGACATTGTTCTTTAAGGGTAAAAAAGAAAATGAAAGCAATAAGTGTACATATGGATTCCTCTTTGAAAATTTTATGTTTCTCTAAGTAGGATACAGGATCATTGCTAGGTAACAGGTAACCCTGTCAAGGCTATGAACACCTGCTAGTAGCAGAGGCTCTACCTACAACAAATGAGCATATTTAAAACTGATTTACAGAGAGGGCTTTGTTTTATCTTTATAAACCAATTAATGACTCATGTAGATACAAGGACTAGCTTGAGGAAGCAAATAATCAAAGTTGAAAATAGAAGAAACAAAATATCATTGACAGGTTAAAGCATAATGTACTTTATCTTTCTATAATAAAGTTTAACTTTCTGGAAATTTTTTTGTTTTGGAAGTTTTAGAAAATTCAAAAGAAAGACAGAGATAACTGGTTCTTCCAAGTGAATCGCCAATTGTTGTGGCCACCAACAACCCCCCTTCTTATTTAGTATTATTACTAATACTAAATAAGTGGGGACCCTTAAATTATAAATCAAGGGAATGATTGTGTCATAAATTGACACTAATTTAAGGTGCCATTTCTAGAGTGGCTGGTCGAGAGATGGAACATCCAGGATCAGTGTTTTTACATTGGTGGCAACCAGCTCGAGATAGAGGCCTCCGACATATATTTTCTCACTGGTTTGCCTAACAGGGGCGAGCACCTTTCTCTATTCGGGACTAGGCCGGGTGGCCAATCCCTTGCTAGCCTCCGACTAGAGTGGTGCAACAATTAGAACTAGGAGAAGGGGATAGAAATCAAGTTCATATCCCGGCCTGAACAGTGGGAGCTGGGGCTTCACTGATGATATGGGCAGGAGCTTGCCCCCCAGAGGCGGATGGAACTGAGCCCCACAGGCCTTTCAAATCTGTCTCAGATCTGTAATATCCAGCCACAACACAGGCACAATTGGGCACAAGCTGCCTAGACAATCCTAACAATAAACCCAGATCTAGGCCTTATAAAAAGAATTGTTATAAAATCCCCACAAATACCACGGTAGATCTCAAGCGGATGACTGCAGCCATAGCTATGAAGGAGTCAAACCAGGCAAACACACCAGCAAGGAAGCTAGATTTTGAATAATGTGGTATAAATCAAGATACAAAAGCTGTTTTCTTTATGTTTACATGGGTCTATTGATTAAGTGTAGAATGATTTGGTGTAGTGTCTAAATGTATATTGGAAAAGATTTTCCCAAAAAATTGTTCAAATCTATGATTAATTTCTTATATGTAATTTTGTTGCGAATAATGTTTAATTAGTTATGTAAATTGCTGACAAATTAGTTAGCAGATTTGTGTTCTCTACAAAATTAAAGTAGCAAATTGTTAGGGTGGTTAGTGCTGGAAATTAGCTGTAGTGTCAATAGATTTATTTTAGAGTTGATAGATAAACATTTTAGTAATAATTTTACTATATAAGAATGTAGTTAACGGTTCAATTTATATATGAGATTGTCAACAGTTTTTAGCTCACATAGTAAATGTGCTTATTTGTTTTATTTTTTATATGTATTTTTCTTCATAATATTGTTGTCTGGAAATTGTTTTGGGTTAAATTTTTATTGTTGGAATTTCGCCAAAGTTAATCATGTCGAATTCTAACGAGATGCTAGTTCCAGAATTTGATGGGAACGATTATGATTATTGGTGCATTAAGGTAGGGTCGACATCTCGGTGTCCTTCCATATTGTAAACTAGTTGTGAGTTTTTATTATTATTTGGATTTGGAAGTGGTTGGGCAGGAAATTAGTTTGATCTTTGTGGAAATGGTAATGAAAGTTGTGGATTCAAATTGTGGGGTTGAGTTTGTTGAACATGCTAAGGATAATATTGTGGAGGAAAAGTAGGATATGATAGTTGAAATTGTGGTTATTGAGGGTAATTTTCCATAAGGATTTTTCCATGTTTCGACATAAAAATCGAATAAAAAATAAAGAAAAAATAATAAAAATAATTTTATTTTTCAAAAAAATAAATAAAAATAATTTATTTTTTTGAAAAATAAATTATTTTAATTTATTTTTTCTTTATTATTTTTATTTTTTGGTTCGTTAATTTTTTATTCATTTTTTCTTTTTACTAGGTAATTTTTGTTTTTTTTTTTAACATGGAATGAGGCAAAATGACAACCTAAACCTGCAGAAGGCCAAATGAAGATGTATGGATATCCCAACCCGACAAGAAGCAAAAGTGTCGATGTTCAACAGTGACTATCTGCCATAGATAATCAATGATGATTTCCAAATTTTCCCCCACCATTGCTGGCAAGTACCCTAATTATTTTTGAAAACAAGCTTGAAGGGGATAACATATGCTTGTAAAATAAGTTCGACCTTCGGTCGAATCCAACCTAGTAATAGTTTAGCGAGCCCTAGGGAGGAGAAGCTCAAGTCTCATCATGGTGACGAGTCCAATGTCATCAGGGTTTAATGAGTCTGACATAGGTAAAACTCAGAGTCTTTTTCATGTTTAGAGAGTTTGAAAAAGACACGAAAATAAAACTCCAGAGGGTCCTTTTTCATAGATTTGTGTCCCTCAAGCCCAAAAAAGTATAAAATAATACTTGAGAGAACCACTTGACCATTATGATCAAGGAGTACTTTTCATAATTAGCGGTCTCGATCCAAAAGAGTAGAAAAGCGATCGAAGACACGTCGTTTCATAACCAATATCGCACTTGAAACAACAAAAGTCTGGTAATCCTTTCGTTTTTACATGGTTGGAAAAGAGCTCAAAGTAGACTACCTCTTATTTTGTTTAACAAGTCAAAGAGGGATAACTCGACGATCTTTTCGCCTTTTTGCTGGGCCAACTAAGAGTTTAGCCAGGGCATGGGTTTAGAAGCTAGACACATACTTTCACCTAAATCCCATGTGTGAGACAAATGCTATCCGGTTTGCTACTTTACATTTGGAGGGTTATAAATAGGAGTGGTGGTACCATGGGTTGGTTACATTGGTGCATATCCACATCACCTCTTACACTAAGTTCAACCGGAGGCTAACTAAGAGGTTTGAGAGGAAGGACTGCGAGCTACACTGTATGGAGTTGGCCCTTCAGAGGTAGACAAAGGCGTATATTTCAGATTTTCAGAGACTAGCCGTGATGGTGATTGACATTTTAGAGGCCCAATTGATCATGCTGTTTGTGGAGGTCCTTTTTGAGCCATTGTGTGATTGGGTGAAGGTCGACAAACCCATATCATTGAAGGATGATATCTTCAGGACCCGATATATGATTGATGTGTCCTAGTTCCCACCAAACCTACTGGCCCACAGGGGAACTGGGACACTCGACCACCCCAGAGGGATGTAGGATGTGAGTTGGTTGAGGAGACCAAGAGGGACCTCAGGAGGAGGAAGTTATGCTTCATGTTCCAAGAGCCTTAGGCACATGGACACAAATGCACCAAGGGTAAGACCAACTACATTGTGGTTTATTCATATAGTGAGTCAGATCAGGTGGTTGAGTTGGGTGAAGATCGGGGAAATGAGGGCGAACCATCATCAGGGGGAGCACCACCCCATAGAGGAGGACCAGTTGATCCATCAGGGGTAGTCCTTGCTTTAGTTCGGGGAGTTCTGAAGTACTTGAAAATCAAGATAAAAGGGATTGTGTAGCGGTAACGAATATCAGTTCTAGTAGATAGTGGGGCCACCCACAAGTTTATCAATTCCCAGATGGTGTAGCGGAGGTGCATTCACACAAAGACATTTTAGGGGTTCTCGGTGTTGGTGCCAAGTGACTGAACAATGTAGTGTACGAAGTATGTTCCCAGTTTGACTGTGACAATGGGGAACTACTACGGCACTGATCATTTCTTTGGAGTGATTTGTGAAGATAAGGAGAGTGCTTAAGGGAGATTTTCCAACATTTTGGATGGTTGTAAAGAATTTTATTCCAACAATTCGTAATTTTCTGGTAGTGGAGAAGTGCTAGGAATTTGTGGGTGATTTTGGAGCGTCAAAACTAGAGGAAACCCTTTATGGGTTTTTTTGGGTTTTTGGTGGGGAGCTGAAAATTGATTTGCTAGAATTTTATGGGCAGATTTTGGGGCTCAAACATGGGTCCCACTCAGCCAGCGGTGCAAAAATTTGAGGGCCAGTGCAGACAGTAGCACCTTCTGGAGGAAGTCTTTCCTTTATGTCCGGGCAACAAATTTTCACCTAGGATTGTCTATACATGGGATAACTCGACGATATTTTCCCCATAGAGGCTCAATCGGTTGGCAGCCAGCTCAAAATTCTCATATTTGAATGGTTCCCTGAGCTGGATGTTTGGGTTAGAGGTCCGGTATCGAAATTTTGTAGCATCGATGGCAAGGTCTTTAATAGTCAGGAAATATTCCAGACTATTTCGGATCAAGTCTTCGTGCATGGGTCATAATATCTCGATGACACCTGGGATCCTCATAAGACTCCTATTCTCTCTCCATAGTGTCACTGGGTCTCTAGGTTCAGCTCGTATCCATAAATCTAGGCTATTCTCTTGTCTCTGAAAGGTGTTATAAGCTTTGAGTCATTTCAACTGATTAACCCCAAATGAGATAAAGGCTTGGAATTGTATATCGCCAACAAAAGGGCTAGGATTTAAATCAGTTTCCTAGTCTAGCACAAGGTTGTGCAAGCAAAACTCACATAATTCGTCTATACATGGGAAATATTTACTAAATAACGGAAAATTGCTAGTCTAAAATCCAAAAATTTGAGAACGAGTGAGCTAGTAAATCTATCAAATGGCTAATCTAATCAAGTGCAAATACAATGGGGTAATTTTTTTTATTAAATAGAATTTTTTTGTGATCTAATGAAAGTGGAACCAACTCGACTGAAACTCATTAGCATGCTCTAAAAAATTACATATTTAGTCTATCTGCCCATAAGGCATTCACAAGCTTCTTATGCCAGTTCTTCTTATTTTCTTCCAACACCTTCTTTATGATGTTTACAAGGCTTTTATTTGATGATTCATCTAGGCCATTCCCTTGAGGGTAGTATGCAGTGGAATGGCCCAAAGTAATATGAAATTTGTGGCAGAAGTTCACCAACTTCTTGGATCTAAAAGCAACAACATTGTCTGTTATTATCTTGTTGGGGCAACCAAATCTAGGCAATATGTTATTCTCCAAAAACTGAATGATTATTGAATCATTTGCCTGTCTACATGGGATGGCCTCAATCCATTTGGTGAAGTAGTCTATGGCTGTGAGGATCCATCTATGTTGGCCTGAAGATGAGGGATGAATTTCCCCAATGAAATCCAAGCCCCATTGCTGAAAAATTTATACAATTTTCTAACTTCTAAAAAATGGCAAATCCATATTCTTAACAAGTTAGATTTATTAACCAAGAAATTTTTAAAGTTTTTTTACAACTTTTGTATTAAAAAATATGTTCTTTTAATATGAATTTGATTAAAACAAAAATTGGTTACTTTTAATATGTGTTAAATATGGAATAAAGAATTGCTCTCTTTCGCACAGTGTGGTTGATTAGAATATAAAATAAAAATAGGCCAATTAAGTGGAGTGTTACAAATGCTACATGTGCAATCAATACACTTAACTAATCATAACATTACTAAACTTAACAAATCTTGGCCGTGTCCAACTCGCACTAGCAAAAGACACTAGCCAAGACTCAAACAAAAACGCAACAGAGAAATTCAAGCTTATTTCCTTGGTATTTTGACCTTGTATAGCAGTGAAACTTGGCGAGAGAATGAGCAACAACTTGGCCCTTGAGCTGGGTATGATTTCGACATCCTTTTTGACTGGAAACTCGACTAGAAGACACAAAAATCACAGTAGTTTTGGCATGTCGTTTTGAAACATGTTTTGTGATCAAACCAAAACAAATCTGGAAAAACAAAGACATGGGTTTTTTCCGGAACGGAATGAATTATATAACCTAGAAATCATTTCCTTGGATTCCTAATGGTTTGAGAGGAAATCATGGTTTTTTGGGACCCTGTTTTGGTGACTTCGTGAAGGAAAAAACGGTTTTTTTAAGACCGAACATTTCTTCCCTTTGCGCTCCACATTGACTATACTCCTCGGTCTCTCCACCTTCTATCATTACATCACCATCCTACTTGTATCACTGCACACCGTTACCACCTTCAGCATACGGTAATACCACTTGACTGTCAACACCTTCAACTTACCGAGGTCTTAGTAAAAGACAAATCAGTTGATGTAAAGAAACGTCACGTCTGGTCATTGTTTAAGAATAGAGCTTGAAAGCACTGAGGTATTAGTCAAAGACAAATCAGTTGTAGAAGCCTTCAAAAAAGCAAGATGCTGGAAGTTTTATAAGAAATTACAGGGAGGATATACTCAGGTGACAAAAGAGTTTGCACTACATTTCACTGGCTCAAGCACAAAGGTCGGAATGCTGAACTTGCAAATTTCTCCAGAGGTCATAGCTTTGGTGACAGAAATTCCTAGGGGGCAAGATACATAAGGCTACTATTGTTGGAAAGTTCCTTATGGAATTTTTTGAGTTCTAGGTTGGTACTGATAAGTTCCAACTTGTATTTTACTAGATGCCCCGAATGAGGGATTTGGACCAGGTTGCATTTGGGGGCCTACCTATTGAGTAAAGGGTGGATTTTGAGGCTATTGAGAGGCATATGTAGGGTACGATTTCTGGTAGGGAATCTAAGCCAAAATAGGTTGTTGATATGAGATCTTGCCTAATCTAGATGGAATTGATGATCCACCAGGACAAGGTACACTGCCAACATTTTTACTAGCTCCAGTAGCATGAGTTTGAGGTGCACTCACATAAGCTCCACCTAAAACATGAGGTATTGAAGGTGGAGGTGGATGTTGCCACCCATGCAATGGAATAGGTGGTGGCACATATTGTCCACTTAATGGAGGTCTTAAGGAACTTATAGGGACATTAATCTCCCCAACCATAACTGTTGGTTGTATAGGAAGTGACAAAACTGTAGTTGATATAGGAATTTGAGAGGCCATGATTGAAACAAATAAACCAGAAGTAGGCATGGAACTCGATGACAAAATGGGATTGTGATAAAGTGAAGATGCACTTGGAGTACTTGAAACCAATTTAGCCAAATTTGTATAACTAGTTGGAAACAAGGGCTCACTACTTTCAAGGGGTGGTGGAGGTGCAACACTTACCACATATGGATAATCTTAAGGTGGAAAGTCATATTCAGAATCATTGTCAACACCAAGATTATTAGTGGTTGAGACTTTTGGAAGACCTTTAGAAGAGGTTAGAAACTCACCTTCTGAAGCCATGGATGGATATAATTGGCGAGGAGTAATTTGAGATGGCCGTGGAGATAACTCCAAAGGCACACTAAGATTATCGTATGAACTATAATGATGTTGATGAGATATAACCACTAGATCAAAAAGCGGATTTAGAGGGAATAAAACAAACGTCTGTGGAATCTCAGAGGTTTTTGGATCAGATTCTTGAGATGATGAGTCTTGAGGTGGAGGACGAGAAGAAAGGGGTTGAATACTTAGGATAATTCCAAGCTCAAGACCTTGGGCTTCCACTGACTATGAAAACTCAGGATGAACTCCTTTTTATGATCGTTCAATGTTAGATGATGAAGGGGAAATGTAAGGTGAACTTGATGGTTTAGCCATGATGACCTTTTCTCAAAAATAAATAAAGGGTGGTTGATTTGAGCCTACAATTAAAATTTAGTATTAATCAGGTAATATGAGGCCAAGGATAACTGCATAGGTAAGTCATGTTATCATGGGAAGTTAAATTTTATAACTTAAAAACAAGAAATAAATAAAAAAGGGTGTACTAGGCAAGAGGGTTTACCAAGTATCTGTGAAATGTTATATACACCTTAGCCAAAACCAAGGACTTAACGCATGATGATCGATTTCCCCAAATGATGTGTTCGATGTATCATGTTTACAAGGCATATGACTCGGTTACCTGTGGCTAAAGGATAGAAACCTAGTGGGGTCTCCCAATTTATACTTAACGGTACGGGGAGCACAAGTTTGTGTTAGCATTATCTAATGCATAATCGTTCAATGAGAGCATTCCCATATACTTACCATACTAGAGTGCCTTCGATATAACCAAGAGTACTGGAGAACCTCCGATATAATTCTGTACTGTAACAATATTTCACCTGTGGGATACAATGCAAGTAGTTAACAAAAGTTACTAGGTTTGTAGACGTTGAAACACATCTCTAGCCTAGAACTCTAAATTTTTTCGTTAATTTCCAAATGCTCCATAGGTTAATTCAATAAATTTTAATGCTTTTCTTGAATTAAGTTTCATTTTTTTGGCTCAAACAATGCCACCTAAATCATAGAATGCACCTATATGAGAAGAATGGAAAATTTTCATTTCAATGAATTCTATACTAATGAGGGAAGAGAGCTCAAGAAATTAATGCATCAAACAAGAGAATGAATCAAAAAATATGCCTCCACTAATGATTCCAAATGAAAAATGCAAGAGAAAAACTAAATTTTACTTTCACTAAGGAATATGCGATCTATCAAAAGAAAAAATGGCCTTTAGTTCGATAAGATGCACTTTACCTATATGATGTTCTCTTTGATTTTCAGATGCTCACATGTAACTAAGCTTCAACTAAATAAAAAATAAATATTTTTATTTAAAATAATCCTAATGCAAATGAGGCATCAATCAAAGTAACCCCAAATTCAAAAGAACCCAATGAAAATGTCTTCTAGTTTCTCTTTTGAATAGAGAGGAAAATATACTCATTTCAGTTTACAAACCAAACACTGTAATCTATGTTTGATAAATGAAAAAGATGAATTTCAAATGAAATATGATCTAGTACACATGAAAAACAACTTGGCATAAGACAAACTAAAACCAACGTGAGTCAATGTTTCAAGTGATTTTACCAGATGAACAAACCTAATCATTCAACAAACCAGAGACCCAAAGACACTCACAAGTGGGAAGTGACAACAAAATGACCTATAAACCTTAAAATCAATCCAATTGCACTTAAACAATTGAAAGTTCAAAGACATAATAATTTTCTAATAAATGAGGCAATCAATCAAAACATCAACAAAATCCAGTCATGCAGGACAAGAAAAGACCTCAGGGACTCAGATGTGATAACTAACCCTCTACCCTCACCCTACCCTAACCCCCTTCCCCTAACCCCTAACCCTCTACCCCTAACCCTACCTCAACCCCCCCTTCCCCTAACGCCCCCTAACCCTCCCTCCCCTTAACCCACTAACCCTCTACCCCCCTCTCCCTAACCTTACCCTCCCCTTACCCCATAACCCTACCCTAAACCCCCCTCACGCTAACCCCTCGCCCTACCCTAACCCCCCACCCTAACCCCTCTCACCCACCCCTCCCCTAAACCCTCTAACCCTCCCTCTCCCTTAACCCCCCTAACCCTCTACCCTCGCCCTACTGCTAACGCCCCCCCCCCAACCCTCACTCACCCTCCATGTTCTTTCTTTTTTTATATTTTTTTTTATTAAATTGATATTAATATATATAATTTTTTTAAAATTGTTTTTTTAATATTTTTTTAACTAATAATGTCTATTTTAAATTTATTGTATTCTAATTTTTTTTATTAATAATATTTAGTTTAATTTATCTTTTTAATGGACTTAAAATTTTGGATTCAACATCGAAAAATACATCTACTGGTGTCTGGGCTAGAAATTTTGATAAGTTTTGGGTCTCCTAAAGGTCAAAAAACCCCCAAAAATGGCCTTTTTGCCACTTTTTGGACACGGGCGTGATCTCAGCCGTCCGATCTAGGTCCCCTAGATCCAATGCCATATGCATGTTTCATGGAGTTTACTTGCTCGATCGATAACGCGCGATCAACGACAGTTTTATCTCACCCCCACTTGCCACGCGCCGATCGTTGAGTGGGATTTGAATGCGTCACTTTTTGTAATGGGGCTCAACTCAGCTTGGTTTGGCTTGGCCTAATCTCGTTTTATTTTCCTTTGTGAGCCCACTGGGGCTCCCACAAGAAATTCTTTTTCACCATCCTTCACACTTAATTATAAAAAAATATAACGAATTACCAGGAAAAAAAATTACTAGAATAAAAAAGACACATTATATTAGAAGACCTTGAAGATCATGATGTAACTAACTACCATTAAAAATCATATGAATTTATAGGGGTTGTTTGGGTGAACTCGTTCAGGCGGGTTGGTCGAGGGCGCACCCAGGCGAATGAGCCCGTATCAAAAAATGCTAATTTGTGACCCGAGGTTGGCTTTGTGATATTGCCAAAATATGTGTGATTCCAATGCTTGATCTTGCCTTTTAAGTGCTTGAGCTTTTGCTGGAATTGGAACATTTTTGAGCCTGGAGGAGGAGAGAAGCTGTGCCATTCAAAGAATTTAGTGCCAAGGAAGAGAGATAAAGGCCTTGGAGGCCAAAGTGAAAGCTTTGGAAAAAGAATTGATTCTAGGCAAAACTATGGCAAGAATCAAGAAGATAATCTGGGCCAAAATTGGCCAATCAATCCATGACCAATGGAGGTCAATCCAGGTGTATTTCGAGATCTCATTGAAGCATATTGACAAGTGGAATCAAAATAGCAAGTTGTGTGAGGCACAATGAGACAAGGGGAGATAAACTATTAAAGAGAAAGGAAATTGTGGGAAGAAAGAGGGAGATACTTCGTTAGGGGGAGTTACCGGGAGTTGCCCCTCCCATTCTATGCATTTGGTTGCAATTGTTTTGGTTTAATTGTATATGGAAATGTTAAGAATGGTTTATATTGAATTATGAAGGTTAATGCTTTTACATAGTTATGAGATAACGATTTAAGCATGTCTATGTTGGTGAAGGCGTAGTCCATATGTGCGGTTATTGAACAAATAAACGCACACGGTGGTGCCACACCCGCCCAATAAGAAAAAAAAAGATTGGGGGCGTGATAGGTGGTATCAGAGCAGGGTTGCTCGGCAAGTTTTTGTAGGTGATTTGGGGAAGACGGTGAATAGTCGACACCAGGTCACAAAAGAACAAGAAGATGGTAGCTAACTCTCAAGCTGGGTCTAGCCATACGATGAAGGACGCAGTGAGGGATACGACCCTTGAGTTCATAGAAAAGGTGATCGGGAGGATGGAGACCTTGGAGAACTCTTGGAACCAAGAGGTGGGTTCGCTCAGTAAGGAACGAGAGACCATCTCAAAGGTCAGAGAGGAACTTGAAGAACTCCGGACACAGCATGATGAGCTCAAGACACAATTCGAGTACACTGATTTCTTGTGTACACAGCTTGAAGGAAGGGTCAAAGAGGTCGAGGAGTCAAGGGATCAGGGTCTTGGAGAGATCGTGAACTTGAAAGGGACTCTTGAAAAAACAAACAAAGCTCTTGAGGAGGCCCAAGATGAGATTGCGGTATTGAAAAGGGCCGTGAGGCACAACTCGGGTGGAGGAGTGCCCCATGTAAAGGTCAAAGAACCAGAGTCTTATGACGACACAAGGAGCACAAAGGTTCTTGGAAACTTCTTGTGGGACATGGAGCAGTACCTAGAACGGTTGAACCTACCTGGAGGAGAGGCGCAAGTCAAGGTAGCCACCCAGTTCCTAACTAATGATGCCAAGATGTGGTGGCGAAGGAGGGCTGATCAGATTACCAATGGTAGTGCTGATGACATCACTTCGTGGGAAGACATGAAGAAAGCCTTGCAGTCCCATTTCAGTCCTTAAGATGAATCGTGGGAAGTAAGGACAAAGATTAAGTTCATCAAACAAACTGGAAGCTTACAAGCCTATCAGCAAGAATATTCAAGCGCAGTGCTGGAACTACCCGATATGGCCGAGAAGGACAAGGTTTTCAATTTTATTATTGGATTGAAACCTTGGGCTCGTAATGAGGTGAAAAGGCAGAAAATTAGGACGCTTGAAGAGGCCTTCGCTGCGGTTGATAGGTTAGTAGATCATTACGATGAGACTTCCAATGAGAAAACGAAGTCCGATAAGCCAAAAGAAAAGAAAAAGGAGAATGCTTTGAAGACGGATGACTCCCTGAAGGAGAAGAAGCCTTTGAAGTGCTGGTTATGTGCAGGACCACATATGGTTAGGAACTGCCCTTCTAAACCAAAAGTGGCCGCTGCTGCGCAAGAGGAAGAAGAGGACAACGTTTCTGTAGGGATGATGCAGATCCTCGGAGCCTCTGCCACTACGGAGGTGACTTCTAGGAGGGATCCGGAAAGAAACAGACTGGAATATGTGCATATGAAGATCGGTGGGAAAGAAGTACTTACTATGGTTGACAGTGGGGCTTCACACAACTTCATGAGTGAAGACACCGTAAGGAGACTTTGGGATGAATTTTGTGCCGGTGAAGGCATAGATGAAGACCGTAAATTCTCCCCCGATGGCGATCCTTGGTATAGCTGAAAAGGTGGACACCATACTTGGTGAATGGTCCGGGAAAGTGGACTTCACCATAGTACGGATTGATGACTATGAGGCAGTATTAGGGATGGAATTCATGAAGCAATTTGAGGGTATGGTGGTACCACATCTGAGGAAGTTCTTCATTTATTATGGAAGGGAGGATGTGCCCATTGGTGTTCCAACCGTGGGCGTGACAAAGCCTGATCATAAACTAGGAGGTATGCAGATGGAGGACAAGGAAAAAACAAACAAGCGGTTGTCTACCATGGAGACAAAGCTTGTAGAATAGGCATTGGTCATCCGATCACTCTCGGATAGTATCTTGGATTTATCAAGAAGGCTAGAGATGGTAGAAGATGATGATGATGAGGACGAAGTATATGTGAGACCGAACATCCAGAAGGAAGATCGGGAAGCGTTTCTACAGAAGATGGAGGTTGAAGATCCAGATAGATGGATCGAACTGATTAGTAAGGGAGAGCCTCCCGGCTCATCTCCCTTTCTATCTTCTTAGATGACATGGAGGACGGGCTCATTGTTGGCTGCTCAAGGCAGTGAGCCCTCAACATAATTGAGCAGGTGTGATGATCCTGACATGCGGCAGAAAGATGGGGTTTCCATGGATCTGGGCAAGGGTCGTGAAGATAAGTGTTGACACATAATCAAGGTGTGTAACACTTGATGTGATACATGGGCAGTTTGCGCATGGAAGCGGTAACCTAATGAGGCTGAGTCTTTTATGGAGGTGTCTACATGATGGTTGCTGATGATCTTGGTGGGGAGTCACCAGGATGAAGTGTTGTCGGGACGACAACGTTTTCGGGTGGAGGAGAGTGTAATGCCCTGGTGAATCGGGCAGGCGCACGATGATGGGCGGGCACCCCGCATGACGGGCGAGCGCTCCGCACGACGGGTAGACATTCTTCTACAAATCAAAATTGGCCGAAGGAACAACCCAGGCAGGTGTGCACGAGGATGGACGGGTGCTCCACACGGTGGGCGGGCAACCCGGACACGGTTGGAAAACGACGGGCAAGCTACACGGAAAAGGAATCGGGCGCCCCGTGCACGATGGGCGGGCGACCCGAGGGTGACCCACGCCCGAGGGGTGGGCGCCCTGATGAGCGCGCGTAGAGATGAGGTGTTCACATGTTTATACCGCGAGTTGGTGGCAACTCATGGGAAAGCCGACGAGCGCAACGATTGAGTGTGGAGCACGGTTGTGGGGCGGTCCCGCATGGAGGGCAGCGATCGGGCGCATGGGTGACGAGTTGTGGAGGTCGGCCGGGTGGCAGCCCCCTCCTACAACACATATAAAATAGTGAAAGGAACGATGAATTGAGGCATCACATTTCGGTCAAGGAATATCATCGTAGCCTAAACACACGGTCTTAGTGCAAAGAAGGAAGAGCGGTGGTAACCGTAGGTGACACAAGATGCGCCCGCAGCGCCGGGCAGGAAAAGTGTAGGTGCGACAGGCCGAGTGGCAGCGCGCGGGTAGAACCAAACGTGGGCGCGGGTGAACGCCGCCCTCCCATTGGGTGAACGGCCGGGCGAGGGCGTGGGCGACCCGCCCGCCCTTGGTTAGAGGTGAACTTCATGTAGCGTTGGGTGGTTGTTGGATGTTGGGTGTGCACGGTGGCATGGCGCGCCCTCCGTTCGAGTGAATGCTCTTGTATTTTGGTTGTGGTTCGGGCAGACCTCCGTGCGGTCTTGCACGGGCGGGCGCCCGCTCGGTTGTAACGCCGGTTGAGCTTCTCTCCCGGTCATGTTGTAAAATCTCTTTACTATAATAAAAGATTTTTATTACATGCATTGCTGTTGTTCTTGGTTATGTTTATCATGTTTATTATAATGGAATTCCGCACATTATAATTTAACAAGTGAATTTTTATAAAAGTGAAGGTGTAGTTCGTAAAACACTTAACCATGGAAACGGTGAGTCGTTTAGGCAGTGCCGCACCCGCTCAACTTAAGAAAAAAAGAGTTGGGGGCATGACAGATGGTATCAGAGTGTGTTCACGGAAGGTTGAAGCTGCGGTTGAAGTTGATTCAGGGTTGAAGAGGCTTGATGATAAGCGACGAGAACGGAAATGTATGCAGGTTCTGGAGAAATCATGGATGAACAGTCTGGGTTTCGTATACTTGATGGTCCGTGGAAAGACCACTCAAGCTCTTGTGGACACAGGGGCCACCCATAACTTTATGACGACACGGTTAGCTAGAGATGTCGGACTAACGATCCTTCCATCCAACATGGAGGTCAAGGCAGTGAACTCTAAGGCTAAGGTGACGGGTTTGGCACACGAAGTGCCGTTGCAGATAGGAGACTGGACGAGTCAGTTGGACTTCACGGTGATGGAGATGAACGACTTCGATGTAATACTTGGACAAGATTTCTTGAAGGGAAACAAGGCTATTGTTGTCCCCTTCTATGATGAGGTGGTGCTGGTTGGATAGACACGAACTTGGACTTTTCCCACACATAGGCAAAGGAGGGAAGTCAAGGTGCAACATGTTTCTGCACTAAGTTTGGAGAGAGCTATGAAGGAATCAGACGTGGAGACATATGCGGTGATGTTCAAGGGAGTCGAAGGTGATGAAGTGGGGACGCCTATTTCAACTGAGATTTCTGATGTGCTTGCCGAATATGCAGATTTGATGCCTAATGAGCTTCCGAAGAAGCTTCCACCAAGGCGTGCGGTGGACCATAGCATTGAGCTTGAACCAGGGAAGGAACCCCCGGCTAAAGCACCTTATCGTTTATCAGGGCCTGAGTTTGAGGAATTGAAATGACAGCTAAAGGAGTTAGCTGATGTAGGTTTCATTAGACCTTCAAGGTCCCCATATGGAGCTCTGGTATTATTCTAGCGAAAGAAGGATAGCAATGAGCTAAGGATGTGCTGTGACTACCATGTAATGAACAAGCAGATGGTGAGAAACAGGTATCCTTTGCCATTGGCTGCTGATTGCTTCGATAAGCTTGCGAAGGCTCGAGTGTTTTCCAAGCTAAACTTGAGGCATGGTTACTATCAGGTGCGGATTGCCAAAGGAGACGAGAAGAAGACCGCAATCGTAACAAGGTATGGTAACTTTGAGTTCCTTGTTATGCTGTTTGGGTTGTGCAATGCTCCTGCGACATTTTGCACTTTGATGAATGATGTCCTACGACCATACTTGGACTCATTCATAGTGGTATACTTGGATGATATAATGAAGTAGATAGAGGAAGGAAAGACACGCAGGTTCTTTCTACGAGACAGTTACTTGTTCTTTGGGAGCCGACTCTATGTTCCAAAGACATCTGGTCTTAGGAGGCACCTCTTGAAGGAGTGCCATGATTCTCCATGGGCTGGCCACCCAGGGCAGCGTTGTTCTTTGGCATTGTTGGAGAGAGGGTTCTTTTGGGAGCAGATGCGGGAGGAGATGGAGGAGTATGTACACACATGCATCATTTGTTAGCAGGACAAATCAGACAATCAGAGGCAAGGGGGACTGTTGCAGCCTTTACCTATTCCAGAGAGGCCATGGATGACTGTCTCTATGGACTTCATTGTTTCGCTACCATAGGTACAGGGGTATAATGGGATTATGGTCGTTGTCGATTGTTTTTCCAAGTATGCTGTCTTTGTTCTGACAAATGTACCATGTGGAGCTAAGCGTACTGCCAAGCTTTTCTTTTAGAACGTGGTGAAGTATTGGGGTATGCCATTGAGTATCGTGTGTGATAGAGATACATGGTTTACAGGGAGATTTTGGACGACATTGTTCAAGTTAGTTGAGACAGAGTTGCTGATGAGTTCGAGTTACCATCCGCAGACAGATGGGCAGACCAATCGTATCAATGCATTGCTGGAGGACTACTTGAGACATTATGTCACGGCTGATCAGAAGAATTGGCCTGAACTCTTGGATATTGCTTAGTTTAGCAAATCGACCATTCCGTTGTGAAAACAGGTATTTACACAAATCTACTCCCGAACCCTGTTTTTATTGATTTTCACTGTAAAATTTCCCACAGAATCCAGAAGTTGGAGAAAAACACTATGGTGTTGCCAAAAATACCCACCATAACCTCTGTCTTGCCAAATTCCACCACAAATCCACACACTCAGCTAAAATTAAGCTCGTTCGGTCTTGCAAATTCTCCAAAAAACCCCGAACGTTGCCTTTTGCCCACAATTGTCACCCATTGTGCCAAAGAAGCCCACAAGTTCTGTCTCTCCATCTAATTTCTGTCCACGGAGCTAAATACAAGCCAAAAAACTAGTTTCATGGTGAAATTCTCGGAGAAAATCCACAGAGCCATTGTTTTCCCTGTTTTTGTTACACAGAGCCAAAAAATTTCCAATTTTAAAAAGCAAAAGAATTGAGCTATGGAAGGTCCAGTAGCCTTGAATATGACTCCTCTTAATGCACCCCACAAGGAATTGGAACATCTGCCCTTAGAGCTTGTTCTATAATCCACCCTTCAGGGGAACCTGTCGCTATATTTTAATGAGCCTAGTGACAGTGAAACTCGTTCTCGTCCATTTGGACGAGTTTGTCGCTACTCAGTTTTAACAAGTTTAACAACAAAGATAACTCGGTCCTTTTCAATTTTAGAGAGTCTGAAAGGGACGGAAAGGAAAATCCAAAGATTCTTTTTCGTCATATAATCCCTTAAGTCCAAAAAATCGTAAAATAATACGAAAGGGATGAATTTTCGATAGTTTTGACGAGCCGAACAAGACAAGCACTCAATCTTTTTGTGTAATAATCCCTCAAGTCCAAAAAGACTAAAATCTAGAGGAGGGATAGCACTTCCGATGACTTTAACGAGTCGGAGAGGCTAATCGCTCGGCAATATTTTCATATTTTACGATAATACCCTGTCAACCCAAGAAATCCTCACAGATGCTTTATGGATGTGGGAATTTTCCATTCCTTAATGGCTTTAATTTTGCTAGGGTCTACCTTAACTCCTTCATGAGATACAATATGACCCAAATATTCCACCTCCTGGACTCCAAAGAAACATTTGGATCTTTTTGCATATAATTGTTTCTCCTCCAATAGTTGTAGCACCCTGTCAACATGTTCAACATGATCCTTCCAAGACTTGCTGTAGATTAGTATATCATCAAAAAATACTAACACAAATTTTCTGAGGAATGGTTTGAAAATTGAATTCATCAAACTTTGAAATGTTGAAGGTGCATTGGTAAGGCCAAAATGCATGAACAAAAATTCATAATGACCCTCATGAGTTCTAAATGTTGTTTTTGGAATGCCTTCAATCTTCATTCTGATTTGATGATACCCTGAACGAAGATCCAACTTGGTGAAGTAAATTGATCCATGCAATTAGTAGTGCAGGAGGCATTGCTAATAATTTCTTCTGCATGATTATATCTTTCCTCGTTAACACCACAAACAAACGTAGGAATATATCCCTTTCCAGGAGCTATGATCAAAACCTTATTTTCCCCAGCCTAGAGATGCTTACCGGCACCTACCCTATCAACAGACACGATAGTGCCTTCTATGGCCAAATCAATCCCATAGTCCCTGCAAATACAATATGAATAATTTCATCATGAGATGAGAAGCACCAATTATATATATATAATAATCCTAGAAGGCTACCCAGAATTATACAGATTTAATAAATTTTTTTGCGGTGGCGATTGTTGTTGCCTCTACTAGTAGTCTATTTGTTATAGGTGTTGGAGTTGTTATGGGCATATTTTTCAGTGGAATTTGTTCAGAATTAAGTAGGAATTTGTTGAAATTGTAAGTTTAAATTGTGATATTTCCAGAATTAGTGTTTCTATGGGGTTTTCAAGTGTAGAATCCATGTATGCAAGCCAAAGCACATTTTAAATAACAAAAGATCACAATTTGACAAAAAGTTGTTTGACCAAAATCTCCAAAACTTGAAATAGTTAAACAATACCCTTAAAATATGTTAATCAGCAAATTTGCAATGCACATGCTTATATTTTGTTAAATTGGGTCTTTCATTATCTATTCAAATTTCTTTCAGTCGTCAAGCCAAGTTCACCTAAGCAACCAAAATACTATACATAGAAAATAAAGAATTGACCATGATGATTAAAGTTAGTGCATTTGATATCACATTTGGTTGCACGTTTAGGTTTATGAGGAAGAATGGAGTGCCATGCCAGGAGTACACTCTCAACCAGTGTGGATGGAGACAAAGACAACGTTGAGCTTAGTGCAGCAAGATAATAAAACTCAGAATTTCCATTGAGCTATTGGGGTATAAAATAGTGTTGTGTATGCGTTGAAGAGTGTTGAGTAGACGTGTGAGAGCATTTAGCTATGAGTGAAGTGCTTTATCATTTCGAGGATCATCTTGCGGAGATCCCAGTTGGAACCTGTAAAAACATTCAATGAAAAATATATATATGAGATCATATCATTGCTGAGGTAGGCATTCCCATACTCAGATAAAAACTGACTAAGAGATTGAAAACTGAATAGAAGACTAACTACTGCTCTGATATAGGAATGATCTCGTAACACATCATAAGTACAGACACATGTGGACACAGTATGGGCGTAACCATATGTTTATGAATAGTCCATAATATAATGAATACAAAATTCCTCGAAACGTGGTGTTTCCCAAGCATACTTGTAAAGCCTTGTAAACATTGTAAAGTTGAATAATATATTGTGTTCGGGCAGACCCATTGTTCAGGGAGTTTCCCCTCCCTTTATACTGTGCAATTGTGTTCTTCATGTATAATCGCTGATGATGATGAATGTGTAGTAACCTTTGTGAGAATGTCATGCAACAACTTCTATGCTTCATTTGCACTTGCAACAAATTCTTCCACCATCTACTGTACTTGTTCTATGCAAGCCAGCGATGCATCAGTATCTACTTCAGTCGCCTTAATTTGTGTCTAATTTGGAGGCCCATCAATTTTGGTCTAGCTCTTATATTTTGGACGTAGGTTCATGATTGATGAGGCGAGGGATCTAGGTTTAAATCTCTCATCATTATCTTGTGAATATCATACATGATCTCTCTTGGAAACTTCATTTCTTGATTGACTATATTTGCTTAAAAAATCATTAATAAGATAAGACATTGATTTTAATCTCCATCATTGTATTCCTTTTGTAAATCATTTAATCATTTGGAAAACTTTCCACTTTCCTATGGTTCTCATGGTTGGGTATGTTTGAGGACATTCCCTTTGGACTCATACCTTGATTACCTTAAAAACCTAGTAATCATATCTTACACCTCAACCCTAATTGATCAATCCTTTGATCGATGGAATGTGAGGCAGAAGCCTTGGAGAGATTTTGACTTGGCTTGACCGAGCCATTTTATCTCTAAGATATACAAGGAGAACCAACTCTTTAGATAGAGGAGAGTTGACCAAAAGCGAAAATAAGGTTATTGAGGTGATAGTGGCCCCCTCTAAGTGTGTGGGTTTTGGACTTGAGTTTTTTGGTTTTTTGGACTTTGTCTCAAAAAGTGCAAGATCTTGTTATGACACAACAAAAGTCCAGAAGCATGAGACAATGGTGTGCTCATAAAGAGACAAAGAGCATTGATGCTTAAAGATGTTGGAAGCATTTTCTAAATTTTCCTTATACCCGAGATCTGGTCTATGTCTAGACTTGATCATAAACACACTAAAGGTACTCAACTAAAGGCACTTTTCACAAAAAAATATAATACGAGTGAAATCAATTAAGTACACAGATTTATATGGCCCAGATATTGGCCTTTATTAGTCCATTAATAAACAAGCGTTAGGGCTCTCATACTAGGGATCATGGCCCCTTAGATCTCTAATAAAAATAGTACAATATAATACGAGTGAAAGCAATTAAGTACACAGATTTATATGGCCCAAATATTGGCCTTTATAAATCGCTTGTTGAAGATTCTGCTACTTTCTTTTTAATTTCAACCATTTCATTTGACATTGTTTTGAGGAACTTTTGAAGACCCTCCAAAAAATATAAAACTCCTTAATTTCAAGTGGAGATCGCGGGTTTTACCTGCTAATCACCTGTTAGTGCCCGTGGCCCAACTGTTCCCAACCAACAGACAAGAATAATTCCATGAGCAGAAAAAGTACAAAACACTCCACTAGACAACCCAAACATCGGTTTTACCTCAGAAACCTTAGTGAATCTACCACCTCTGGACTATAAAATTATAGATGGAATGAAGAAAACTTGAGCAAACATTAGTTTGTTTGAGTTAGCTAAGATCTAGAGTCAGCGAGATATCTTGTTTCTTACATTGGGATAGACAGAAATGGATAGCGCAACCTCTACCTACAAGGGAGTGAGCACACCTCCCGAATCACTTTCCACTGCGCTTAACACACTCTAGATGGAAGAAGAAAACTCACGTTGCCCTTCATTCCTGCTATCATTTGAAAATTTTAAATACAATATTCACAATTGTTTGGTTGATTTTGGCGCAATAGCCAACATCATGCCACTCTCCACTGCTAAAAGGATCAATGCACAATGGAGTGAGACATCAGAGTGCACACCAACATGTAAAGTTGAGACAGGAGTTTGAGACAAGAAAATGTCTGACAGTTAATGTGAAATATTATTTACTTGTGAGCCAATATCAAACAAAGTATCAATCTTTTGATGCTTGGAAATAACTCGAATATGAAAAAGCTCATGTCCTTTCCTCTCATTTTCTTCATTATCAGTAGATTGTGTAGAATTACCAGTAGATGCTTCAGAATTTTTACCTTTTATACATGTGGCTGCGATTGTTGTTTCACATCAAGTGGTAAATGATGATTAGAACCGAGGTAATTTAAGATTCCCCCAAATATTCCTTCCTAGAAATGGGCAAAAAATTCATTACCCAGATGAAAATTTTGAGCACACCACTGCGCTTCCTATGAAATTTTGAGAAAATGACTATCAAGTTGACATCATTATGCTTCTGTAAAAAATCAGCCTCCAAGGGAATCTTTTAGATTCCTCAAGATTTTGCAACGATTCCTCACTATTGGCTACCTAAAATTTTGTTGTGCAAATGAGGAAATGGACCACACCATCACGTTCCCTACAAAATTCTGGTTCATTTGAGTAGAAACTTGCCATGATTATGTCACTGTGAAAAATTTCCCTCCAGGGAATCTTTTAGATTCCTCGTTAATTCTGCATGGAATATTTTGTGGAATATTCACCTCGACTATTTTCATCTTAGAAAACGTGCTCATCCTGGGTGCAGTTCCTCCTCTGAGTTCCATAGTCGCTCCTATCTCCTTCGTTTGGCACTCCCCTCCGTTGGGAAAATGAGCACGGTTTAAGTATTTTTACTGTGGGCGGAGACTTCAACGTTGGCCACTTTCCACAAAGGGAGCGACGACATGACAAGCCGGGAGGGAAAGTGATCGATGGCCGGTACCCTGCCAAGAAGAAGTTCAAACAAAGACTTCATGACATCAAAGGAATGCAGGAGATCAAGCGGCTGAAGGACCTGCGAAGGAGACGTTGTTGATGAATGGACAAGTCCCTAGCTAAGAGGGAGTTCTAACAAGTTCCCAACTACAAAGGAGCTTGGGCAAGTTCCTTGTTAGAGGAAAC
>APFE030110747.1:13485-105721 GCA_000404065.3 Pinus taeda | reverse complement strand
ATAGGACTAACACATGTTAAAGTGTTATAAAGAGTCAAAAGAAATGTTGAAGACCTTAAGGGCATGTTACACGAGGTATATTTATGTATTAGATTCAAATATATTCCTACCCTCGTGCCTTCGTTCGGGTCGTGCGCCCATTCAAACCCCAAATTTCCTTCGGGCGGGCCGAGTCATCGCGTGTCGTGCCGTGTGTGGGTGCCCGGGCACACGTGGCCGTGCCAAAAATGCTAAGTCGTGACCGCTCGTGTGCTTTCTTTGTTCGGGTCATGCACCCATGGAAACCCCAAATTTCGCTCGGGCGATTTGGGTCGGCTCGTGCCGTGCCGTGTGTGGGTGCACTGGCACACGTGGCCGTGCCAGAAATTCTAAGTCGTCACCGCCCGTGTGCCTTCTGCACGTTCGTGCGGCCCGTTTGCTTGACACTCCCTCGGGCCTTCATTCGGGTCGTGCACCCATGGAAAGCCCAAATTTCGTTCGGGCCGTGCACACATGGAAACCCCAAATTTCGTTCGGGTGGGTTGGGTCATGTCGTGTGTGGGTGCCCGTGCAAACGCGTTCGGGTGAGTCGAGTCGGGTCGTGCTGTGCCGTGAGTGGGTGCTCGGGAACATGTGGCCATGCAAAATATGTTAAGGCGTGACCACCCGTGTGCCTTCTACATGTTTGCGCGACCCATTTGCCCGATGCTCCCTTGTGCCTTCGTTCGGGTCGTGCACCCATGGAAACCCCAAATTTCATTCGGGCGGGTCGGGTCGTGCCATGCGTGGGTGCTCGGGAACACTTGGCAGTGCCAAAAATGCTAAGTGATGACCCCCCGTGTGCCTTATACACGCTCGTGCGACCCGTTTGCCCAACGCTCCCTTGTGCCTTCGTTCGGGTCGCGCACCCGTGGAAACCCCAAATTTCGTTCGGGTTGTGTATACAAGGAAACCCCAAATTTTGTTCGGGTCGGGTCGTGTCATGTCCTGTGTGGGTGCCCGTGCAAATGCATTCGTGCGGGTCGGGTCGGCTCGCCCAAGGCCGGCCGGGTCGTGTGTGGGTGCCCGGGCACACGTGGCCGTGCCAAAAATGCTAAGTCGTGACCGCCCGTGTGTCTTCTGCAAGTTCGTGTGGTCCGTTTGCCTAACGTTCCTCCATGCCTTCGTTCGGGTCAGGTGCCCACAGAAACTCCAAAATTTTGTTCAGGTCGTGCACCCATGGAAACCCCGAATTTCGTTCGGGCGGGTTGGGACGTGTTGTGTGTGGGTGCCCGTGCAAACGCGTTGGGGCGGGTCGGGTCGGGTCGTGTCGTGTCGTGTGACAGCACCCAGGGCACACATTGTCGTATAAAAAATGCAAAGTTGTGACAGGGGGTGGGCTTTCTGCACGATTGTGCTGCCCGTTCGCCTGAATCTCCCTTGTGCCTTGGTTTTTGTCGTGTGTTGGAGCCCATCAGGGATCAATATTTTAGCTAAAAAAATGAAAGTTTTTAGAATTTCATCAGACCTAATTTAATGGATAGAGTTTGTCTCCAGATTTCCAACACTGTAAACAGTTTGAAAAACCAACATCGTATGCAAAAGTTAGAGCTTCTGCAAGTTTGTTAAAAAGAAAGCTCCTGAGGCCAGCCCCCACCCCATGTGACCACGTGCCTGAACCAGGAGATAGGGCCCATTTGTTAAGTGGGATTAGTGTGACACTAATCAGTTTATCATTTAATTGATCTATAATTACGTTGGCAAAATTTATGGCGGAGCCACTAAATCCGGACCGCCACCAAACTTGGCAGACTTAACTGGTAGTTCTCCAAATTTGGAGGAGGTTTTTTAGGAAAAACTATTTGAGCCATAACTTACTCAATTCTCAACCAAATTTCGAAAATGAATAGTCATTTCTCGCTCATTAGCATGCTGGAAATTCATTGGAGTAGGTTTCAGAGGCATAAGAGGTCATCTATAGGTGTTTTTGTTCACTTGAAGATTTTTGAAGCCTATGGCCACCAGGTGTTGGAGGCCATTCCCAGAGTAGTTGGTAACCAAATTGAGTAAACAAATAGTCATTTATAATAGATTTTAATGTTTTAAACTCATTGGAGTAGGTTTTAGAGGCATAGGAATCATCTATAGGTGTTTTGGTTCACTTGAAGATTTTTGAAGCTTAGGGCTAGCAGGTGTTGGAGGCCATTCCCAGAGCAGCTAGTAACCAAATTGAGTAAGAAAATAGTCAATTATGATAGATTTAAAGGTTTTAAACTCATTAGAATAGGTACCAAAAGAATTGGATGCATGTAACATCAATTTGAGCACTATTGAATCTAATACAAAGGCCCACACTATGAAGCTAGACCAAGGAGATGCAACCCAGGAGGGGTGAACTCCTTCAACAAAAATTTGTGTATTGAGCTCTGTTATTAAAGCATTTTAAATTATTTTTAAAGAATTTTAAATTATTATTAAAACATTTTAAAAGGTTTTTAAAGTATTTTAAAACATTTTAAATTGTTTTTAAAGCATTTTAAATTGTTCTTAAAGTATTTTAAGTTGTTTCTAAAGCACTTTAACTTATTTTTAAACCATTTTAAATCAATTTAAATTGCTTTTAAAGAATTTGAAAAGCGTTCAAAATTGTTCTTAAAGCAATTTAAATTATTTTTGAAGTATTCTAATTTGTTTTTAAAGCATTGTAAACTATTTTTAAAGCATTATTAATTGTTTTTAAAGCATTTTAAATTGTTATTGAAGCATTTAAAATTGTTTTTAAAACGTTTAAAAGGGTTTTAAAGCATTTTCAATTGTTCTTAAAGCACTTAAACTTATTTTTAAAGCATTTTAAAATGTTTCTAAAACATTTTAAATTGTTTTCGAAGAATTTTAAAATCATTTTAAATTGTTCATGAAGCAATTTGAATTATTTTTAAAGTAATTTGAAATATTTGAAAAATATTTTAAATTGTTTTTAAAGCATTGTAAACTATTTTTAAAACATTTTAAATTGTTTTTCAAGCGTTTTAAACTGTTTTTAAAACATTTTAAATCATTTAAAATTGTTCTTAACACAATTTAGGTTGTTCTTAAAGCAATTTATATTATTTGTAAATTGTTTTTAAAGCATTGTGAACCGTTTTTAAAACACTTTAGATTGTTTTTAAAGTATTTTAAATTGTTTTGAGAGCATTTTAAAACATTTTAAGGTACTTTAAAGCGATTTAGATTGTTGTTAAAGCATTTTAAAATCGTTTTTAAAGCATTTGAAAGCGTTTTAAATTATTTTAAACTATTTTAAACTATGTTTAAATCATTTTAAATTGTTTCAAAACCATTTTAAATTGTTTTTAAAGAATTTTAAAAAAAATTTAAGGCAGTTTAAAGCACCTTAAAGCTTTTAAAATTGTTTTTAAAGTATTTTAAATTCATTTTAAAACGTCTAAAATGGTTTTTAAAGTATTTAAAACTATTTTCAAAGCATTTAAAAATGGCTTTAAAACATTTTAAATTATTTTTAAACCATTTTAAGGTGTTTAAAAAAGATTTTAAAACCATTTTTAAAGCATTTCTAATTGTTTTCAAAGCATTTTAAATTGTTTTTAAAGAATTTTAAATTATTATTAAAACAGTTTAAAAGGTTTTTAAATCATTTTAAAACATTTTTTTAGAACATTTTAAGATGTTTTTAAAGCATTTTTAAAACATTTTAAAATTATTTTGAATTGTTCTTAACGCATTTTAAATTGTTTCTAAAGCACTTTAACTTATTTTTAAAGAATTTTAAATCAATTTAAATTGCTTTTAAAGCATTTTAAAATCGTTCAAAATTGTTCTTTAAACAAGTTAAATTATTTGTAAAGTATTTTAATTTGTTTTTATAGCATTGTAAACTATTTTTAAAGCATTTTAAATTGTTTTAAAAACAATTTTAAATGATTTAAAATGTTTTAGAAACAATTTAAAACGCTTCAAAAACAATTTAAAATGTTTTAAAAATAGTTTACAGTGCTTTAAAAACAATTTAAAATACTTCAAAATATTTCAAAATTACTTTAAGAAACAATTATAAATTATTATAATTTTTTTTAAAACAATTTAAATGTTTTAAAAACAATTTAAAATGCTTTAAGAACAATTTAAAATTCTTTAAAAACAATTCAAAATGTTTTAAAAACAATTTAAAATGCTTTAATAACAATTTAAAATGCTTTAAAAACAGTTTAAAATAACTTTAAAAATAATTCAAATTGCTTTGCGAACAATTTAAAATGATTTTAAAATTCTTTAAAAACAATTTAAAATGTTTTAGAAACATTTTAAAAAGGTTTAAAAATAAGTTTAAGTGCTTTAAGAACAATTGAAAATGCTTTAAAACCCTTTTAAAACGTTTCAAAAACAATTTTAAATGCTTCGAAAACAATTTAAAATGCTTTAAAAACAATAAATAATGCTTTAAAAATAGTTTACAATGCTTTAAAAAGAAATTAAAATACTTTAAAAATAATTTAGATTGCTTTAAGAACAATTTTGAATGATTTTCAGATGCTTTAAAAGCAATTTAAATTGATTTAAAATGCTTTAAAAATAAGCTAAAGTGCTTTAGAAACAATTTAAAATGCTTTAAGAACAATTTAAAATGCTTTAAAAACAATTTTAAATGATTTTGAAATGTTTTAAAAACAATTAAGAGTGTTTTAAAATACTTAAAAATGCTTTAAAAACATCTTAAAATGCTTTAAAAACCTTTTAAAATGTTTTAATAATAAATTAAAATTCTTTAAAAACAATTTAAAATGCTTTTAAAATCTTTTTAAAATGTCTTAAAATGGTTTCAAAATAATTTAAAAATGCTTTAAAGACATTTTTAAATGCTTTTGGAAAAAAGTCGTCATTATTTTTAAAAACACATTCTAGACCACTTTAAATGAATTTAAAATGCTTTTAAACAATTTTAAAAGCTTTAACGTGCTTTAAAATGTTTCTAAAATGCTTTAAAAACATTTAAATCTTTTAAAAACAATTTAAAATGCTTTAACAACAGTTTAAAATAGTTCAAAATAATTTTTAAAACAATTTTAAATGCCTTAAACACATTAAAACGCTTTAGATACTTTAAAATGCTTTCAAAACATTTAAAATACTTTAAAAACACATTAAAATGTTTTAAATACGATTCGCAATGCTTTAGAAACAATTTACAAATAATTTAAACTGGTTTAAGAACAATTCTAAAATAATTGAAAATGTTTTAAAAACAATATAAAATGCTTTAAGAACAGTTTAAAATGCTTTAAAAGCAATTTAAAATGCTTTAAAAATAGGTTATAATGTATTGACAACAACTTAAAATACTTTAAAAATAATTTAAATTGCGTTAAGAACAATTTAAAATGTTTTTTTCTTTTCTTTTTAAACAATTTAAAATTTTTCAGAAAAATTTTAAAATGCTTTAAAAATAAGTTTAGTGCTTTAATAACAATTGATAATGCTTTAAAACCCTTTTTAAAACAATTTAAAATGTATTAGAAACAATTTTAATTGCTTTAACAACAATTTTAAATTCTTTAAAAACAATTTAAAATACTTTAAAAATAGTTTACAATGCTTTAAAAACAAATTAAAATACTTTACAAATAATTTAAATTGTTTAAAGAACAATTTTGAACGATTTTAAAATGCTTTAAAACCAATTTTAATTGATTTAAAATTCTTTAAAAATAAGTTAAAGTGCTTTAGAAACAATTTAAAATGTGTTAAGAACAATTTAAAATATTTTTAAAACGTTTTCAAAATGCTTTAAAAAACATCTTAAAATGTTCTAAAAAAAGTGTTTTAAAATGCTTTAAAAACCTTTTAAAATGCTTTAAAAATGGTTTTAAAATCTTTTTTAAACATCTTAAAATGGTTTCAAAATAGTTTAAAATGTTTTAAAGACATTTTTAAATGCTTTGAGAATAGTTTTAAATACTTTAAAAACCATTTTAGACGCTTTAGAATGAATTTAAAATGCTTTAAAAATCTTTTAAAATGTTTTAATAATAATTTAAAATTCTTGAAAAACAATTTAAAATGCTTTTAAAATCTTTTTAAAATGTCTTAAAATGGTTTCTAAATAATTTAAAATGCTTTAAAGACATTTTTAAATGCTTTGAAAATAGTCGTCATTACCATAAAAACCATTTTAGACACTTTAAAATGAATTTAAAATGCTTTAGAAACAATTTAAAATTTTTTAAAAACATTTTAAAATGCATTAAACAATTTAAAATACTTTCAAAACAATTTAAAATGCTTTCAAAATAATTTAAAATACTTTCAAAACAATTTAAAATGCTTGCAAAACAATTTAAAATACTTAAAAAAACAATTTAAAATGTTCTAAATACGGTTCACAATGCTTAAGAAACAATTTACAAATAATTTAAATTGCTTTAAGAACAATTTTAAATGATTTTAAAATAATTTAAAATGTTTTAAAAACATTTTAAAATGCTTTAAAAACACTTCAAAATGCTTTAAAAACAATTTAAAATGCTTTAATAACGATTTAAAATGCTTTAAAAATAGGTTACAATGCATTGACAACAACTTAAAATGCTTTAAAAATAATTTAAATTGCTTTAAGATCAATTTAAAATGATTTTAAATTCTTTAAAAACAATTTAAAATGTTTTAGAAAAATTTTAAAATGCTTTAAAAATAAGTTTAGTTCTTTAATAACAATTGAAAATGCTTTTAAACCCTTTTAAAACGTTTTAAAAACAATTTTAAATGCTTCAAGAACAATTTAAAATGCTTTAAAAACAATTAATAATGCTTTAAAAATAGTTTGCAATGTTTTAAAAACAAATCAAAATTCTTTAAAAATAATTTAAATTGCTTTAAGAACAATTTTGAACGATTTTCAAATGCTTTAAAAGAAATTTAAATTGATTTAAAATGCTTTAAAAATAAGTTAAAGTGCTTTAGAAACAATTTAAAATGCTTTAAGAACAATTTAAAATGCTTTAAAAACAATTTTAAATGATGTTGAAATGTTTTAAAAACAATTAAAAATGTTTTAAAATACTTAAAAATGCTTTAAAAACATCTTAAAATGTTTTAAAAACCTTTTAAAGTGTTTTAATAATAATTTAAAATTCTTTAAAAACAATTTAAAATGCTTAAAAAACAATTAGAAATGCTTTAAAATGATTTTAAAATCTTTTTAAAATGCCTTAAAATGGTTTCAAAATAATTTAAAATGCTTTAAAGACATTTTTAAATGCTTTGAAAATAGTCTTAAATACTTTAAAAACCATTTTAGACACTTTAAAATGAATTTAAAATGCTTTAAAAACAATTTTAAAAGCTTTAACGCGCTTTAAAATGTTTCTAAAATGCTTTAAAAACAATTTAAATTTTTTTCAAAGCAATTTAAAATGCTTTAAACGTAGTTCAAAATAATTTAAAAATAATTTTAAATGCTTTAACAACAATTTAAAACGCTTTAAAGTACTTTAAAATGCTTTCAAGACAATTTAACATATTTAAAAAACAATTTGAAATGCTTTAAATACGGTTCACAATGCTTTAGAAACAATTTACAAATAATTTAAATTGCTTTAAGAACAATTTTAAATGATTTAAAAATAATTTAAAATGTTTTAAAAACAATTTAAAATGCTTTAAGAACAGTTCAAAATGCTTTAAAAACAATTTAAAATGCTTTAAAAATAGGTTACAATGCATTGACAACAACTTAAAATACTTTAAAAATAATTTAAGTTGCTTTAAGAACAATTTAAAATGTTTTAGAAAAAAATTAAAATGCTTTAAAAATAAGTTTAGTGCTTTAAGATGTTTTAAAAAGATTTTAAAACCATTTTTAAAGTATTTCTAATTGTTTTTAAAGCCTTTTAAATTTTTAAAGAATTTAAAATTATTATTAAACATTTAAAAAGTTTTAAAGTTTTTGAAGCATTTTTTTAGAACATTTTAAGATGTTTTTTAAAGCATTTTTAAAACGTTTTAAAATTATTTTAAATTTTTCTTAACGCATTTTTAAATTGTTTCTAAAGCACTTTAACTTATTTTCAAAGCATTTTAAATCAATTTAAATTGCTTTTAAAGCATTTTAAAATCGTTCAAAATTGTTCTTTAAACAATTTAAATTATATGCAAAGTATTTTAATTTGTTTTTAAAGCATTGTAAACTATTTTTAAAGCATTTTAAATTGTTTTTAAAGCATTTAAAATTGTTGTTAAAGCATTTAAAATTGTTTCTAATACATTTTAAATCATTTTAAATTGTTTTTAGAACATTTTGAAAGGGTTTTAAAGCATTTTCAATTGTTATTAAAGCACCAAACTTACTTTTAATGCATTTTAAAAATTTTCTTAAACATTTTAAATTGTTTTTAAAGAATTTATAATCATTTTAAATTGTTCTTAAAGCAATTTAAATTATTTTTAAAGTATTTTAAGTTGTTGTCAATGCATTGTAACCTATTTTTTAAAGAATATAGAAAGAGGGAAGACTGAAACTCAGGAAAAATCAGGTGTGTTTAAGAGAAACCTACTTAATTACTTGACCTAGTACGAAAAATCAAGTGTGTTTCAAAAAAACCTAATTAGTTAGCTGACCTCAAACTGAATCGATTGAAACCTATTTTTTAAAGGATATAGAAAGAGGGAAGACTGAAACTCAGGAAAAATCAGGTGTGTTTAAGAGAAACCTACTTAATTACTTGACCTAGTACGAAAAATCAAGTGTGTTTCAAAAAAACCTAATTAATTAGCTGACCTCAAACTGAATCGATTGAAACTAGTTATGATTCTACCAGATAAACTCCATCTCATGTCGTGTTGATCAACATTTGATCTTGCTAATTTCCCGATATTTATCGGCCTGGCTTGGTCTAGTTCGGAATTGCCTTGAAGCTACCTTGAATAAATCATTATGCTGGACGTATAGAAGGTGATAGGTATATATCTACGATGTATGGTGGAGCTAACCCCTAATACCTGAGCTGGGTCTCTTCCTATAGTGCTTGATTCAATCCCCTCGAGCCAGGTACCCAATACCATAGTCTTATTTGTTTGGTTCTAAAGGGTCAACACTTCCCAGCCAAGCACAAACTCCATATGCCTCTGCCATATCGAAATGTTGCAGGGGTGCGTTGCACCAGCCACCATTGTTGTCTGGGAGAGCATAGTTTGGTGGGCAAAAGTTAGTGGCTGTGACCCTTACTATCCCGGGCAAACACACTGGGGATCGTCGTTACATTTAATTTCGTAGCAGAGCTGAGTCCATTGTTGAAAAGCACAATACTCAAAGTAGAAGTATTAGTGCCATAACCTTGGATGTACAGATTCCCTTATCCACACGCCCCTCGTATAGCAATAAAGAAGTATGAAAAAAATATAAAATCTCAAGTATACGTTCCAACTACAAAAAAACCATGATAAATAGCCATATACAAAATCTTGACCAGGATATGTATCCATGTACAAAATGTTTTAAGGATAATCGCTAGAAAAGGATCAAAACATGACTACTAACACATGAAACACGTTAGAGATGACACTTAGGAAGACCTCACAAAGGTGCACTGAAAGAAAATAACATAAGGCCTATCGTGGTTGAAAGCTCCAATCATAAAGTATTACCGGTAAGCTCAACATAAAGAAGTATGGAAAAAATGTAAAATCTCAAGTATACATTCCAACTACAATAAAGCCATGATAAATAGCCATATACAAAATCTTGACTAGGATATGTATCCAGGTATAAAATGTTTTAAGGATATTCGCTAGAAAAGGATCAAAACATGGCTCTTAGAAGAGACTAAGACCAATAATTGAAACACCTTAGAGATGACACTTAAGAAGACGTCACAAAGATGCATTGAAAGAAAATAACACGAGGCTTGTGGTGGTTAAAAGCTCCAATCATAATGTATTACCAAAATTTTGAAGAAGAGGGCTAAGTAGCCTCAAAGAACATGGTTGAATTATGTATTAGCTAGTGTAATTTATTCCTTTAGCTAGCGTTATCTAGAAAACTCTAGATGAATATTGGTTGTTATGGATGACTATGTCAATTTAGTCATATTTATATGATTTCTCTCACAGAGGATTATCCTTTGGTTTTTCTATAAAGAATATATGTATAAATATGTGTTTTATGAGGCATTGAAGTATCATCTTTCCGGTTAATCATTTTTCTAGATTTCTCATCTTATTGGTTAATTATCTTAGAGTGTCCTTGTTCTCTCTAATTTTGTCATGATATCAGAGCATAGTTAAGTGTATTAAAAAATAGGAGAATAGGATTATTCCAATTATGTGAAGAAAGTTGTAGAAACTTTGTGATTGGACAACGTCTATGTGAGAGAGAAATAAGTTTTGTAGTGGGAATATGTTCATTAAAGGGAAATCATCATGAGCAAGATCTAGAGGATCCATTCATTATTAGTTGAGGAGATATGCCATTTTTTCAAACCCTTTCAACTCCATTTGTTAGATTAAAGAGGGCTCGTTAGGGTAAGATTTTGGTTTTAATTTGAGTAAATTTATCAACGTTGCATATTGTTAGAGCTTCAATATGTAAGCAAGAATATTTATCAAGGCTACAGTGAAAGAATATTATTAGAGCTTGAAACAAGTTTATAGTAAGCAAGGATATTGAATTCCAAGAAGGCCAGTCATGGGATGATAACGTTAATAAGATAGTTGGAACTTAGATTGCTTTTGTAAAAGTAGATGAATGGGTGGATTATACAAGAAAATAAGCACAAAGACTTCCAAGATTACAGGTGGAAAGAGAGTATTCAAGATAAGAAAGTTAGAAAATTCACAATCTTTTTTCCAATGGTGATTCAAATCCCATAATAGCCTATCAAAGGAACTAGACAATGAGGAGTTTAAGAGAAAATTATGCATAGATTAATGACAAGGAAACACACTGCTCTATTATCATGCCATCTAATGACCTTTGAAGAAGCAATCAAGGAAGAACAATGGGTTCAATTTATGAATAAAGTAATTAACACAATTGAGAAAAACCACACATGGGATCTTGGAGATCTACTTAGTGGGGAAGCAAGTATTGGAGTTAAATGGGGTTACAAAATAGAATTTAATGTGAAATGGAAAAATTGAAAACCATAAAGCCAGACTTGTTACAAATGGGTTTGTTTAACAACTTGACAATGATTATGGATAAACCTTTGCTTTGGTAGCTTGGGGTTAGACATAGTTATAATAGTTTTGACATAATTTTGGTGTATTTCTGAAATAGATGTTAAATCATTTTTTAATGATATTTTAGAATAAGAAGTCTATGTGAACCAACCACTAGGATTTGAAGTCAAAGGTCAAGAGTACAAAGTTTACACACTGAAGCAAGCATTGCATGGTCTAAAGAAAGCTCCATAAGCTGGGTAGAGTCACATTGATTCTTATATGTGCAACAATGGGTTCAACAAAAGTATCAATGAACACACACTTTACTTTAAAATAATTTAGCAATGTAATATTCTTATTGTTTTCCTTTTATGTTGATGATAGTTACACAAAAAAATTGATGTTGGATGATTCAAAGTAGACATGAAGATAGAGCTTGAAATGACTCATCTTGGTGTTATGAAGTATTTACTTGGAATTGAGGTTGAGAAATCTACACAAGGTACTCTTATTTGTCATTGTCAGTGGAAATATGTCATTGATGTTCTAAAAAGGTGCAGAATGCATAAAATAAAACCATCATATATACCAATTACAATAGGCACAAAACCAGGTAAAATATCTAAATAATCAACAATTAATCCTACTTTGTTTAAAAGACTTATAGGTAACCTCGTGTATGTTATAACTACTAGGCCATATAATTTCTAAATTCATGGAATCCCGTAAAGGCTCTCATTGGGAGGTTGGTAAAAGAATCCTAAAGTACACACTTAACTTCATAGGCATCTAAGAAACAAATCATTTTGACAACATCTTCAACTAAAAGTGAGTATGTAACAGCTACATCAACAACAACATGTCAAGCCATAGGGTTAAGAAGACTCTTTAGTTATTTTGCAAATGAAGAAAATGAGCAAACTCGCATATTTTGTGATAATAGTTCAACCTTTGCACCAAACAATCATGTGTTTTGTCACAAAAGTAGGCACCTTGGCACTTGCTATCATTTTGAGCTTGTCAACAATAGCAACATCATTCAATAATTTTTAAGTCTCAGGATCAGTTGGCAAACATTTTCACAAAATCATAGGCATGAAGCATTTTTGAATCTCAAATGCAACTTTTAGGCATTGTTTGTGCTAGGAATTGTAATAGTCAAAATGGGGGGCGAGGGTAGGTGGTTGGGGGGTGCTAGATAATGTAATTTTTCCTACTAGATAATGTTATATAGAAAGCTTGTCCATGGGGCATAGAATAGAAGGTGATTGGGTGGTCACTAGTTCGAAACTCTGTGGGAAAAAATCATCCATATTAAGGGTTGAAGTGGCCAAGGCTCGGTATGATCCCTAGGTAATTTTGACGACTTAAATGCCCATGGATTGCGGTTTCTGAAACCAAAAATTAAGCTTGCAGTTTTCAAGACTTTCAGAAAAAAAATGATAATATAAAAAACTTTATAAAAACATTGATTAAAATTGACAATATTAAATTAGTTATAAGATTCAAATAATTCTTTTCTGGATATTTCAAGATAATTATTCTTATATTTTAAAAAAAAACCTATATGTACAAATATATTTTGTATGAATCAATAAAATTAGTTAAACATTTTTTCTAAATTAATCATCTTATGAGTTAACTATCATAGTTTCTTATTGTTTTCTCTAAGTTTCTCATTATAACACAGAAAATCTCTAATTTTCTCTTTATAATACACAAAAGAGAACGAGTTGAAAAATTACAAGAACGGCAAGTACTAACAAGCGCCACAAGATAACTGCCACATAAATACTCTAGTAAAATTGAAATTTTGGTTAAAAACCAAAGCAGAACTTCAAATATAATCTAGCACCATCACCAATAAGAACGCAACAAGGCTTGTGGAATTACTAAAACTCTAAAAATTACCAAATAACCACAAGCTAATGATGCCATCAGAGATCCTCATAAGAATTTAAAGAAACCACACAAAGCTAGTTCACTTGTCAATCCACATAGATTCACACAAGAACTCCAAGCACATTGTGACGTTCAAGACCACCAACCTTCTGGTGCTATTTCAAGAATTTTTGTCCAGTTGCGAGGATAAATATGGACAAGAACAAGACTCAATTGGCGACCCATATTGGTGATTTTAATGCTAAATTGATCTGATTCCTGTCTAGAAGCTCTTAGATCACCATGCCAGATTTAAGCTCGCATATTTACATTTTTCTAGAAGGAAATCACCCATATTAATGATAGCGGGATGCTTGTTAAATTAACCTCTCTCAAACAGTATGTACAACAACAGAATGTGTTTCTATTTAATGCAAATTAGCATATAAACCGATTTTGTACCATACCAACTGTTATCACTCAGGTTGTTCCCTCAGAAAATTCTAAGAAGGGAATACGGCCGAGGTAACTACAGACCAATCTTTTAGAGACAGGTTCTAGCCAATCTGCGTCTAGAGAGGGCTCTCTCTTTATGATTTAGCTTTGTTTTTAGGTATATTAGGATATTTATGAAGTATAAGGGTTTGGTTTTGAGTTTTGGATGGTGGTGTTTAGTAGAACTCGAGTGTAAGTGTGAGAAGTTCAGTCCATTGGGCTAATGGAGTCTATGAGGATGAAGTGCTGGATGTGGTTTCTTTGACAGAGGGTGGTACTATAGAGCAAGGTAATCAAGCATAGAACAATTTTATAGGCTGGAATTAGGTGGAATGAAGTCAATGGGTGAAGGGCATTTAAGAATCCTTCATCATGTTGACAAAGGCAAAGTGAATGACTATAACCAAGAAGCAATTAAGAATTTCTTAGCATTTAATCAATATGAAAGAACCAGGGGAAACATGAGCAGTTAAGAATTCTTGTTTATTCTAATTCTGAAGAAAACATTAATAATAACAGAGATTGAACACAGAGTGCAAACAAGCAAATTCTGGGTTATTCTTTTTCTCTGTTATTCTGATCATGAGACATATATGATATAGTAAACATAGAAAATAGTAAAACAATAAGTTAGAAGGGACTTATTGATCCATGAAATGATTCAAGAATTCTGTAGCATGACCCTCAGCACAAATTCCACAGCCAGAGAGTCCAACAACAATGTATTCCAACAGCTTCTGTATTAAACAAAAATATTCTGAGTTACAACATAGTATAAGAAATTATCACCAACCAACCCCGAATAGTTTGCCTGTGGAGGTGTTTATATAGAAATGTTTACAAAATATCTCAAAGAGATAATATCTTTAGCAATAACTCATTCCACCTACTTAAAATGAGAAGTAAATGATCTTGGAAACAGGGAAAAGATAAGAGGAGAAGTAAATGCTGATGTGTTGGCCGCTCAGTTGGTGAGATATGTTGACTTTAGCTTCAGTGAGTCGGCTGGTAGGTGTCTTCAATGTAAATTCCACACTGCTGCCTACCTTGGTCGGACCTTCTTTACTTCCGATGTGATACGCTCTAATCCGTATAACTGTGATTCATTTATGTTCTCTGCATTATAGTGAATAGTTCAGAATTTTGCATTGACCAACGATAACTTATAGGATTTCCAACATGCTTTGCCACCACTCTGGTCCTTGTATTTGATGTCTCTATAGTTTCCTCAGAGTGTCGTCAGTTTCTGTGTACCTGGAGAAATTAGGTGGGGCAGTGAACAAATGCTTCACTTCGTGCTCTATGTAGAATAGATTTTCCAAATTGTTGTAGAGGGTTTGGCCAAATGGAAGGGCCTTCTCTGCTGAAGTACTTGATGAAGCATTTACTTGATTAGCAACATGTTTATTTAATTTATATTCATAGTCCTTGTGTTTCATCAGACGGTTATTACTTCCTAAAAGACTTGGAAAACCTTTTTGATGCAGGACTGTGAAATTTTCTGTGAAAGAATTGACCTCAACTTGCATCTCCTGGCACCTTCTCTCCAGATTTTGCATTAGAGTTCTCATGGTTAGAACTCTCTTAATTGTTAAAATGGTGTCTATCCTGTCTGTAATATCCAGTGCTGCTAACTCTTCACTGCTCTTGCTATTTAAAAAATGTATTAACCTGTTTGCTTGCTCAGGCATGTGCCCCAGTAAAGCTCTTGTTTTCTAGATCTCCACCTGGGCCAGTCCTATTAAATCACTTTGCTCATAAATAGCCTGAACATACCTCCACACATTACTAATGGATTGCTTAATGTTAGTCCACAAAATGCCTTTGATTTCTCCCAGAGGTTTATCTAATAAGAGGTCCTTTTCCAAAGCCTTCACCTTATTTTCTAATGCTTTCACCTCTCTTGACTTTTCTGCTACAACCATCTTATATTTATCATAGCTTATTTCCAATTTTGCCAATTTTTCTCTGATCCCTTTCAACTCTGACACTTGTAGTTTTAGCTCTTCTATTGCCTTCATTAGCTATTCTATGCTCATGCTGGTACCTAGTGCTGTTACTATTGCTACTGCTGAAGTACCCGTGGTGATTTTTGCAACAGATGTTGGGACGGTGGTAGGTGGTGTTGTTGTAACTGTAGGAGGGGTAGTTGTGCTCGTTGGAGGTATTTCAGGTGGCTGGGAGGTCGACTCTCCCTGCTTTTCTTGTAAAGCTTTCTCCAATGCATGCTCTATCTCAGTTAATCTTTGATTCATCCTCATCAGCAAATCCATCATGTCCTCCTCTTATTTTTGCTGCACAACTTCTGTGGCTTGTGGATGCATAGTAATAGGGAGCTTCAATTGCTTCCTAAGGGCTGCAATGTCTTCCTCCTTCTTTTTTATTAATACCTGTATGCCTTTGACATCTTTGGGATCATGTCCCAGCTCAATGATAATCTCTTCCAAGGACTTGATTATGTTATCCTTGGCTAAAGAGGAAGCCTTTTCTAAATCCAATTGGGCAAAGGTATTATTCAATGAATTCTGCAATTTGTGAGCCAATAATGCTTTATCTGCCAATGTAGAGCAGATCATTTCACCGGTTTGCTTATGCAATTCAATCTGGTCCATTGGATGAATGTCTTTGGCTAATACCTCTAGATTGGTCTTGATGTAGTCAGCAGCTGACTGTGGCTGCTACATTGTGGGCTTGAAGTGACTAAGGATCATTTTCCCTTCTTGAATATCATATGCTACCATTAACCTTTGTTGATTAGTGGGGGCCATTTTGCAGCAAGTGATTATAAAGTTGAATTCTTATTGGCTCATTCTTTGTCTTTATTTCAGTAAATGTTCTCTTAATGTCAGAGCCTTGCTTTCTTAGTGGCCTGGGGGATGAAACCTCCACACTATGATGCCTTTCTAGCTCTTGCTGGTATGAGCTAGTTGATGTGCCCACTATTGGAGAGGTCCGCTGTTCAGTCATCCCCTCACCTCTCAGGCTGCCTGTTGTTTCTTCAGAGATTTCCTCTTCAGAGTGAGGACTTAACCTTTGCCTTTTTTCCCCTGGCTATTCTGCTGGTCCACTCATGGGTGTGCTTTCCTCTCTGTCTATTTTCTTGCCTCTTTCCTCATTTAGAGGAGTTTGTAGCGTAGGGATTTCAGGTGCCTTTGTCTGTGCTGAAGGGGCTTGCCCTTGTCTTTGTTCCTTTGATGTAGATG
Source organism: Pinus taeda (assembly GCA_000404065.3). Lineage (NCBI taxonomy): Eukaryota > Viridiplantae > Streptophyta > Pinopsida > Pinales > Pinaceae > Pinus > Pinus taeda. The sequence continues at coordinate 89,009 of APFE030110747.1, read as the reverse complement.
GCTGTTCTGTCATTGTTTCCTGCTCTGTGTCTACTACCTCCTTGCCCTTGGCTGACCCTGTGTTGGATTTTTGTGTGGGCTGCTGAGAAGTTTCAGCAAAGGATGTATCACCTCCTGTGTGCTCAAGAAGCTTGAAAGATACCTGTCCAAAAGAGTCTAGGTCAAGCATTTTTTCAAGCTCTTTCATAGATTTTTCCATTTTTTCTTCCTCAGTAACTTCTTCTATCAATGTACCCTCTACCCACTCATTCTAATTAGCAAATTGCTCTATTTCAGGGAGCCTAGAATGTTTATAGGCTGATAGCCCGTATTTCGCTCTCCTATCACTTATGAAATCATTTGGGTCATAGGGTACCCACCAAAGCTCTTCTTTAACTTGAGATCTTCTCCCAATATTTTGTTAGCATCTGCCCAAGCTTCCTTCTTGTTAATGATAAAAGGGCCTAACTGATTTTTTATTTTCAGCTGGGCCTTTTTCTTTGTACTATGAAAATGAGTTAAAGCTGCATTTGTGAGTTTCCTGAAATACTCCAGGGCAAACAGTCTCATAGGCACATATTTAGGCAGCTTGTAAGGACACAACTCATAGCCATATATTCTAATTTCAGTGTGATTCTAGTAGAGGTACCAGTCACCTATTTTGTAGCTTTTGGACAGTTGTAAGATCTTCTACATTTGAACAGAAAGCCTAGGAGGAGGAGTTTTCATTAATAGAGAGGAGACCAGATATACAAATAGGTCAATGAATTCACAATAGGTATAAGGAGAGTTAGAAACATGGTGGAAGACTGAGGTCCAAACTACCACAAACCTTCTTTCTCCTTTAGAATCCAATTTTCTGATAGGGAACTGAAAATTGTGTGTTTGATAATGTAAGAACAGATGATATATGTAAGAGGTGTACTTGAAGACTCATTCTCTGTCTAAACTCATGAATTTCTCATGTATCTTATTGGCTATGAAGGTGGCATAATCATATTTGACAACAGGGGGCTGTCCTGGAGTAAATATAGACAACAAAACTAATGTGGTCTCATCAACAAAATCACTTGTCTTGAATCCCAGGATATAAGATATCATATCAATAACGAATTTCGCAGCCTCATTGAACCAGACATGGACATAAGGAGGTGGCTCTTTGGGCTGGCGATCTGGTTTCATAAATAATTGAGCTATTATGTTTATCTCTGAGTTGGGAAGTTTAGGACCCTCTTCAAGCAAGAATCCCATAGACAGGGGAGCTAGAGGCTAAGTAGGTTTGAAGTGCAACATTTCATTTATGGACTCAGGAGTAATGTAAAAGAGGACAGTTCCAGATGGAGTCATCACTGCTCTTTGAGTGGGGTCATAATTGGCACAACATAAGTGGATAATTTCTTGGAAAAAATTGACAGAGGGGAGGTAGTATATGGGCAAATTAGATTCCCATATTCCATAGACATCAACATTGCTCCTGTAACTATCCCTAATCTCACAAAATGCTTGGAGGTGGTTTTGATCACCCATTAAGTCTTGAATCTGAAAATCTCTATCAGCTAGGGGCAACCACTCCAACTCTTTATGTGGTGCATTGAGTGGTGCAACATTGAGGGCCATAGGCGTGGGGGCTTCCATGTTTACTCACTGTGTTTTAGCTGTGGAAGTTGGGTTCTTGTAGTAAAAGTATGCAAACAACAGCTCTGGGGCTTTTCTTCGAGAATTACAGACCAAACTCGATTTGAATTTAGCTTACTGTGTGAAATCTATAGAGAGAAATAAAATTTGCAGGGTCTATAGTAAAAATGGGTAAATGAGCAGTCCTGGAGGTCTTTATATGGCAGTTTTGGACTGTTTTGGCTTGAATTTGGCTCTTATAGGTACAATTTTGCCAAGGAAAACCAAAAATACAGGGTTTGGAAACAGATTTAAGGTAAATACCTGTCTTTAACAGTGCACTGTGAAGATTGCAGGTTGCGAGACGAGCTGGTGAACAGTACTGTGGACTTGATTTGGCTGGGTGGTGAACTGTATTGTCATGCAGCTGCTCTGGATGTAAATCACATGCAATAGCCGTGCAGAGACAAACAAGTGAAAATGAGTGAAAATGACGTTTTCACAGGTTTTTTAACAAAAAATTGACTTTAGCGAGCTTTTGGCGTTTTTTGGTCGGGTGACGTCAGCATGACGGAGTATTTTGTCGTGTAGCGGGGACGTGGCGATGATGTCATTGGGGGGTCAGCGAGGGTAGTAAGCGATTTGGTCCCGCACTGCTTTATTGGCTTAAGCAGTATTAGAGGAGGGGCAACAAACATGTCGGGAGGGTGCCGCGTGTCCCTTGTACGATGGAGATACTGCTGGTTCCCCAGATGGTAAAGTTCAAGCATCGAAGGGCTTCCAATATTGATCAGGGCTGTTGGATCTGTGGGCCCGGATCTAACGGTTAGTGGCAAACGGGATATGGCGAAGGACTACGACGTGGGAACACGGGTAAATCTTGGTTGTAAATGGTTTTCGGGCTTGATACGATTGGTGCGCGGGTAATTTGTTTAATTAACCAAATGTTAATCAACTTTCGAATATTTGTGCATAGGGAGGGTTTTTTATAAGGTTCCAGATGAACCTATAATGCTATTAAAACAATGATATATCGCTATAGTTAGCAGGGGTGAGATATTATATTTTTGGGGTTTTTATATGTTTATATAGTACGGGCATGGGGGAGGAACATAGGGGTTTATATAATATGGTTAGTATGTTAATATGAAGGATATCTTTGAACAAAAAAGCACCAAGTTATAAGGTTAAAAACTTAGGCTTAGGAAAATGAAAGGGCGCCAAGCTATGAAGTTGGATAACTTAGGCTTAGGAGAGAACAAAGGTTTTACACAAGAAATGTGGCTTAGAAAAGCTATGAATTCACTTAAACCTTTTCATGAAACGAAATGATTTTTAGGAGTACTGAGCAGATCTCAATATCCTTGGGGGGAAGTTAGTAAGTGATTTTTGGGAGAAGTTTGAAGGGAAGTTAGACATGCATCATTTGATCTGTCATCACATAATTTCCATGGTATTAATGATAGTAATAAGATAAATCACCTTTGAAAGACAAAATTACTCACAACCCTGCTTCTGCAACATCAAAACTACCTACCCAACCTATTATACCTAACATTTTTTCTTACTTGTTCCTTGGGTGCATTTAAACTAACAAACCCTTGCTCTCTTCTTTTCTTTTAACTGACATCCTATCTAAGTCTGCCCTTATTTCTTCCAAGGGCTCAGATTTAGCTGTTGAGATCCTTTGCTTCTCTACCTAGCTATCCACCTGCAAAGATTGAACTGTTTGGACAGGTTTCATTCTCTATTTCTAAGACAAGAAATTTAAGCATGAATTTGACCAAGATTATGCTGTTTGGCCATCCATCAACTGTGGCAAGAGTCAACCAACTGTACACCATGAGATTCTTTGCAAAAATAGAGCAATAGTGGCATTTTGGGCTAGCACACTTTGCTGGTCTCCTTTATTTGGGGTTCATTTCTTTCATTTTTTCTTTTGACCATCTTATTTTCTTGCCCTTTGATTCTTCTTTTAGGGCACACCCTCTTTTAATTTTTTAATTTTTTGATTTCTTGGGAATATGGAACACCTTTGCAACCAGCCAAAGGTTTGAACATATTAGATCTTATCAATGTCAATCATGAAAAATGATACCTATTGGTATAGGAACCTAACAGTGGCTCCATTTGGGGATGGTTTTTCTTGATGAAAAGTCAAGAACAACAAGTCAGATTGCCTTATGTATAATTTTTGTTGTATTCTGAAATCTTCCCTTTGTTTGTAAGTAAACAAAACTGTGTATAGGACTATGTAAGAAGTATACCTTTATTATGAGCCCATTTTGAACAATTACACCTCTGTTTTTTCTCTGAAATCCACTTTTGCTGGTTGTTTTATTATACTTATGACAATTGTGATTGTGAAGTTTGGGGCCTTCACTTCAGGCTTCAACTTCAATTGACTTGCTGTCCAATCCAAACCTATACATTTATCAAATATAAAATATGTACAGGTTGAGACAAAAGTACCTCAGATGGTCAGCTCAAAGTAGTGTTTGAGCATCCTACCATTAATTGGCCCTCCCTCTACTTGTGTACCATCTAGGTTCTTTAAAAAATAAGTGTTGTTTCCTTGTACAACCTAGATGATAAAAGGCCCTCCCCATAGGAAGTCAAACTTCCCATGTTTTCCTTTATCTTCTCTCCTTGAGTCCCATTTCAAAACCTTGTCTCCAATGTAGAAATCCTCTGCCTTAGTCCTTTTATCAAATATCTTCTTGAGTTTTTCTTGTAGCACCTGGGATCTCTGATATACTTCTTCTCTAGTCCACTGTAGATGAATAGTCTGATTTATCCTTCTCTGAATGTCATTAGGTTCTGCCTGCATTTCTTGTAGCAATTTTATCACAGGGATTCCCAAAGATGAAGGAAATATAGTCTCCATGCCATAAACCAATTCATAGGGGCTTGTTCCAATGTATCTCTTTGTGGTCAATCTGTCTGCCCATAGTGCATTGATAAGCTTTTTATGCCAATTTTTCTTGTTTTCATCCAATACTTCTTAATGATATTGATCAAGATTTTACCATTACCTTGAGGGTAATAGGCTATGGAGTGACCTAAGGAGATGTGCTACTTGTGACAGAAATTGATCATTCTCTTGGATTTGAAGGCAACAACATTATCTGTTATAATCTTTTCAGGACAGCCAAATCTAGATAGGATGTTGGTTTCTAGGAATTGCATGATCACTGAATCATTGGCTTGCCTACAAGGGAAGGCCTCTATCCACTTGGTGAAGTAATCAGTGGCAGTAAGGATCCACTTGTGTTGACCAGAGGATTGAGGGTGGATTTCCATAATAAAATCTAAACCCCATTGTTGGAATGGTCTTTCAGTGGAGATTGGCTTGAGGGGTAGAGGTAAAAGCTTCTTCTTGCCTTCAAATATTTGGCATTTATGGAAAGAAGTTACAAATTTCTTCACATCAGCAAACAGGGCAGGCCAATAAAATCCAGCCCTTAGGATTTTATCAGCAGTTGATTTCCAGTACAAGTGTCCACCACAGTCACCTGCATGAAATTATTTCAACACTTTGTCAGTTTCTTCCTTTGTTAAGCAATTCAGTAAAATGCCTTCATGATTTTTCCAAAACAAAGCATCATCTAAAACAAAAAATTTTGAAGCTTTCATTTTCAGAAATCTTTTCTTAGTTCTGGATAACCCTGGAGGAGCCTGCAGATTTAGTAATACATAAATTATATCAGCATACCAAGGTGATTGTAAAAAGGCTTGATTGATCTGTGGATTCGCCATCTCCTATTCATTATCCAATTCATTGATGTCAAGGGCCTGAAAATTGGTTTCAGTCATAAGTTTAGCTAATCCTTGTCCCTTTATCAGCTTTGTTGGTTTAATTTCCATGTCATATTCTAGAATGTTGGCTATCCACTTACCACGTTTGCCTTCAATTCCTTCCTGAGTTAGGATATCTTTGACAACGATATTTGGCACATAAGTAATTACATGAGAGTATAAGATATACACTATGAAGTCCTTAATAGATTTTACAAGGGCATAAGCCTCTTTTTCCATAATTTGATATTTTAAAGGTGCATCCCTCAGCGCTTTGATAAAGAAGGCTATAGGTTTTTTATGTCCTTGATCATCCTTTTGTAGCAAGATAGCAGCAATAGTATGTTCTGAGGAAAAGGAAAAGATTATGAAGTCCCTATAAAATTTTGGGCTGGTAAGGGTTGGTGTTTTAGTTAAAGCCAATTTGATTTCATCAAATGCCTATTTTGCCTCTATTGTCCACTTGACCTTGGAATCCTTCTTTAACATGTTATTTAGCAGCCTGATTAACTCAGCCAGATTGGGTATGAATCTTCTTAAGAAGTTTATTTTCCCTAGGAAAGCTTGAAGTTCTATGATATTTCTAGGGTGAGGAACTTGCAGAATGGCCTGTATTCTGTCAGGATCAATTCTTATGCCATCTTTTGAGATTATGTGGCCTAACAGTTTGCCCTCTTCTAGGCCAAATAATGACTTCTTTGGATTTAGTGATATACCATATTTTATGCAGATTAAAAACACTTGTCTGAGATGATCTAGGTGTTCCTGGTCTAACTTGGAAAAGGCAATGAGATCATCTAGGTATATAACTAGGAAATCATGAATTTCTTTAGCAAAAGCTATGTCCATGGCACGTTGGAAAGTTTCCCCTGCATTCTTAAGTCCGAATGGCATTTTCACATACTTGAAAGTTCCCCATGGTGTTGTAAATGCAGTCTTATCTTGATCATCAAGGTGAACTAAAATCTGGTTGAAGCCTGAAAATCCATCCAATAGTGAGATCCTAGAGGCGCTGACTACTCTTTGTAAAATGTGGTCCATCTTAGGTAAGGGGTAGTGGTCTTTTAAAGAGACTTTATTCATATTCCTCAAATCAACACAGAGTCTGATCTCTCCTGTTTTCTTTCTAGTTGGCACTGAATTGGAGACCCATTTAGAAAATCTAATGGGTGAAATTATCCCATCAATACATTCTTTTGACTTCTTTTTCAATTAGAGGGAGGAGTACAAGGTTGACCCTTCTGATTTTTTGCTTGAAAGGTTTTTGATTTCCTTTGAGGGGTATTCTGTGTTGAATAACAGAGGTATCATAAGACTTGAGATCTTCATAACTCCATGCAAAAACATCCTGAAATTCTTTGAAGAGTTCAATATATTTAAGCTTTTGGTTGGGAAGCAAAGTTTTGGACAGTTTTATCATTTTAGGACTTTGCTCAGTTCCTATGTTACAGTCCTCAATCTTGGCATTTAGAGGCTACAATTTGGGCTTCCTTGAGATATCATTAGCATCAAAAATGTCTTCCAAAGGTGTTAATCCCGTTGGTAAATAATTGTCCTTAAGATTAATGACTTCAGCTTCTCCTCCAACAGCTTCATCAAAGTCCATTTCTTTAAGCTCTTGCAACTCTTTGCTAGTAAATTTGGTTGGATGTAGTATTTGAGTTGTTGTTTTAGCTGAGATGTGTGTTTCAATTTTGTCCATTTGATCAACCTCATCAACAGAGCTGGTGTCTATATATGTGCTGGAAAATTCCTCTCTTAAGGCCAAGAAATTATTAATCTGAGTGTCATTGTCAAACACTTGCCAATTTTTTACATTGTCAGGTACAAAGGGCATGTGTTTAATCTCAGCTCTAAAGTGATGATTAGCTGAAATGGCAGTTTACAAGTGTTGGCAAATGTCGCTAAACTGTAGGCATGCAAATTGTGTTTCCTTGGAATTTTGGCTCACTGTGTTTTTAGAAAGGTATTGAGTATTTCAATTGCTGCAGCTCTATAAGATCTTAACCTGAGGTTATTTGTGAGAAAATTTCCTTTCATTTGTTGAATTACCAAGTCAGAGTCTCCCAAAATTGACACCCTAGCTGCCCTTAAGCTTTTGCCCGCCTTCAGTCCTAGCAAAAGGGCTTCATATTCAGCCATGTTATTAGTGCATCTAAAATTCAACCTGTATGCATGTCCTTCAGCATGATCATTTTCCGAATTATGAATCCAAATTCCAGCCCCTGCTCCTAGTTTGTTGACAGATCCATCAAATTCGAAATACCAGAGGGTTTCATGTTTATAGTCAGGATTTGGAGTCTGAATGGTTTGTTTTATGGGCAGATACACTTCTTTATTTTCAGCTAGTTTTTCTTGGGGGTCTGATATATCAGTGTTCATAGAAATTTCTTACTCTTGAATACTAGATTCCTTGTTTATGAAATTTTTCTGCCTTAAGGCCAAAGCATTGACATCAGTTGGAGGGTAAATTTCATCATTGTATAATATGAAGGAGTCCATATCAGAATGCATGGAATAGATGGGAAAGTTCTGAGGTTTCTCTTGACTGCTCACTACATATTTCATCAAAGTTTCTCTATATAACCTCTTTGGTTGCCCAAAAACTGAGATAGTTTCATAAGACATGTCTAGCTGTAATGATCCTTGCAACTTTGCTCCCCAAGACCTACACAAAAACATTCCATATTTGGGTGGAATATCAGATACCACCACATCCATTAAAATGGTTTTTGCTAGGTATTGGACGAATGATACACATAAATCAATGATTAGTCGTAGACATCTAACTTGGCTTGAATCAAAAGAAAACAAGTCTTTGTATGGCCTAGTGATATCTAGGTCCAACTTCTCCATTACAGATTTGGGCATTAGATTATGAGAAGCACTAGAATCAAACATTGCATTATGGAGTATCCTATCATGAATGTTTAGACTTACATAGAGTAGAGGAACTCCTCCATCTACCGATTTCCTGTTTACATTAGGACCAAAGATTAATACTGGTTGATCATCAAGGACATTTACTGCATCTTTGTTTTCTGAAATTTGCAGTGATCTGCTGATTTGTTCTCTATAGAAATGATGCTTAGCCAATTCTGACAGTGGAATGGCTATTTTTAACTTGCCTATTTTGGTCTCAAGGTTGAAGAGTTTTTCAGTTTGAATTTTTGCATTTTGGGCAGCAAGGCTTTCTTTTCCTATTGTATTTTCAGTGGCTATCTCTTTTGCAGGTATCTTGTGATGAGTTGAAGCTGTTTCTATGTCAATTTCTAGAGGTTCTTTCACAATTTCTTTGGAAGGAATGGAAGCCGAAGATTTCTTTTTTGGTTGTTGATTATCCGAAACATCCTCAACTGTTGGATTATTTGAGTTAGGAATTTCTCTAGGAGGAATTTGGGTAGGAGAATTCTTGTTTTTAGTTTTGGTAGATTGTTTGGTTTCTTTTTGCTTATTGTCATTAGGGACATCTATTCTCCTACTTCTCAGGTTATATTGTTTGTGAACTTCATAGACAACTGTGTCATATCCTTCCTTAAAATCAAAGGATTCCCCTGATTGAATTTGAAACTGACCCAAAGTGTGGGCCTCTTGGTCTTCTTGGGTTAGGAAAACCTGTTGTTCGCTATTGAGACCCATTAAGTTAATCTGAGTGCCCTCTGTAGGCTCACTAGCGGTTTGAAGCTTCAACATAGTTTTCTTGAAATGGAGGTCTAATGTTTTCGTCAGGGCTAGCTTTTAGAGTGTTAGGGTTCTGATTTTTTCTAAAGTTTGGATTTATCCCAACATTACTTGGTTGGCCATCCCATGATGATTTCCTCTCAATTGTTTCAACTCTATCCCAAAGTCTGTCCATACCTTTAATACTGGCATCCAATTTCTGTTTGAAGGCAGATGGTTCTTCCTTAAAAGTTGTTCTTCTTTCATTCCTGGCATGATTTCGTTTAGAAATCAGGTTGGCCTCAACACTGACAGCTATGCTCTGCATGTCTTCTAAGCTTTAAGGAGCCCTTTCCCTAAGCTGATATGCCATATCAAAGTCAAATCCATCAGGGAATTTGATCAAGGCTGGGTCTGGTGTGGGTCTTAGATTCCGAGGAATAGCATTGTATACGTTGTTAAATCTAGTGTAGTAATCCTGCACACTTTCTTGTGGACCTCTCTTTAAGTTTTCATATTCTGCTAAAATATGAAGAGGGTCTTTTTTCCTTTCCCATCTGTTTAGGAAAGTCTAATAGAGGGCCTCTGGATCATTGATAGAGTTTGCAGGAAGTGATCTAAACCAGGCTCTGACATCTCTAGTTAAGCTTTTGAAAAAGATTTTCATTCTTACATCATCATCATCAATCTCATAGTTCTCAAAATAGTCCATCATTTTCTTGGTGTGTTGTTGAGCTGTGTAGGTGCCAACACCATCAAAATAAGTGATTTTTCTTTGATAGTCTTGAGGCATAGCCCCTGGATTAGCAGGTAATTGCAGGGGAGCATATCGGTTTGCCATATTTGCAGGGATAAGTGTAACAACCGGTTAGGCAGGGATAACAGTTGAAATAGGCACTGTGATTGAGGGAGTGGAAAAGATGGTTTGAAGTACTGATGGTGAACTCGGAGAAGCAGCAGTAATGGTAGGAATTGCTACTGTTTTTCCTAGAGTAAGCTCAGATTGGGTAAGTATCTGCTGATATATGTCAAGGGGTGAACTGGCAGAATGCTCTTGGTACTACTGGCTTCTAAGTTTCTTGGGAATAGGGTTAGGATTTTGAAACACAGGTGGGGGATTGGGATCTGGATTTGATCTGGTGTAACGGATCTTCTGTTTTGGAGCCAACTTCTGAATATATTTTTTGGGTTTTTCTTGAAATATTTGAAGGATACAACTCTTGGTAGGATCTTTCTAGGAAGTTTAAAATGTGGGAGTTTGAATCTTCCTTAAAATGTGTTGAAACAAGGGACTGAACGGGTATTTGAGACAACTGTTCAAAGCCTAAAACTAGACTAGAGATAGATTGAAGCAACTTTTATTTACTCTTGTAATTGCATAGCAAAAACAGTTTCAAAGACTATCTAATGCACTTTAGGCTCCATCTGTAGTTTTAAGAAATCAACAACAGTAGCAAACAATTATTCAGTTACCCAGTGGAGTCGCCAATGATGTTATCACTCAGGTTGTTCCCTCAGAAAATTCTCAGAAGGGAATATAGCCAAGGTAACCACAGACCAATCTTTTAGACACATATTCTAGCCAATCTGCGTCTAGAGAGGGCTCTCTCTTTACGATTTAGCTTTGTTTTTAGGTATATTAGGCTAACTATGAAGTACACGGGTTTGGTTTTGAGTTTTGGATGGTGGTGTTTAGTAGAACTGGAGTGTAAGTGTGAGAAGTTCAGTCCATTGGGCTAATGGAGTCTATGAGGATGAAGTGCTGGATGTGGTTTCTTTGACAGAGGGTGGTATTACAGAGCAAGGTAATCAATCATGGAACAATTTTATAGGCTGGAATCAGGTGGAGTGAAGTTAGTGGGTGAAGGGCAATTAAGAATCCTTCATCATGTTGACAGAGGGAAAGTGAATGACTATAACCAAGAAGCAATTAAGAATTTCTTAGCATTTAATCAGTATGAAAGAACCAGGGGAAACAGGAGCAGTTAAGAATTCCTGTTTATTTTAATTCTGAAGAAAACATTAATAATAACAGAGATTGAACACAGAGTGAAAAAAAGCAAATTCTGGGTTATTCTTTTTCTCTGTTATTCAGATCATGAGACATATATGATATATTAAACACAGAAAACAACAAAAGAATAAGTTAGAAGGGACTTATTGATCCATGAAATGATTCAAGAATTCTGTAGCATGACCCTTAGAAAAAATTCCACAGCCAGAGAGTCCAATAGCAATGTATTCCAACAGCTTCTGTATTAAACAAAATCTTCTGAGTTACAACGCAGTCTAAGAAATTATCACCAACCAACCCCAAATAGTTTGCCTGGGGAAGTATTTATATAGAAATGTTTACAAAATATCTCAAAGAGATAATATCTTTAGCAATAACTCATTCCACCTACTTAAAAGGAGAAGTAAATGATCTTGGAAATAGGGAAAAGATAATAGGAGAAGTAAATGCTGATGTGCTGGCCGCTCAGTTGGTGAGATATGTTGACTTTAACTTCAGTGAGTCGGCTGGTAGGTGTCTTCAATGTAAATTTCGCGTTGTTGCCTACCTTGGCCGGACCTTCTTTACTTCCGATGTGATATGCTCTGATCCGTATGACTGTGATTCATTTCTGTTCTCTGCATTATAGTTAATGGTTCAGAATTTTGCATTGACCAACGAAAACTTATAGGATTTCCAACATGCTTTGCCACCACTCTGGTCCTGGTATTTGATGTCTCTGTAGTTTTCTCAGAGTTTTGTCGGTTTCTGTGTACCTGGAGATATTAGGTGGGGTAGTGAACAAATGCTTCACTTCGTGCTCTATGTAGAATAGATTTTCCAAATTGTTGTAGAGGGTTTGGCCAGATGGAAGGGCCTTCTCTGCTGAAGTACTTGATGAAGCATTTACTTGATCAGCAGCATGTTTATTTAATTTATATTCATAGTCCTTGTGTTTCATCAGACGGTTATTACTTCCTAAAAGACTTGGAAAACCTTTTTGATGCAGGACTGTGAATTTTTCTGTGAAAGAATTGACCTCAACTTGCATCTCCTGGCACCTTCTCTCCAGATTTTTCATTAGAGTTCTCATGGTTAGAACTCTCTTGATTGTTAAAATGGTGTTTGTCCTATCTCTAATATCCAGTGCTGCTAACTCTTCACTGGTCTTGCTATTTAAAAAATGTATTAACCTGTTTGCTTGCTCAGGCATGTGCCCCAATAAAGCTCTTGTTTTCTGGATTTCCACTTGGGCCAGTCCCATTAAATCACTCTGCTCATAAATAGCCTGAATAGACCTCCACACATTACTAATGGATTGATTAATGTTAGTCCAAAAAATGCCTTTGATTCTCCCAGAGGTTTATCTAACAAGAGGTCCTTTTCCAAAGCCTTCACCTTATTTTCTAATGCTTTCACCTCTCTTATCTATTCTGCTACAGTCCTTAGATTTATCATAGCTTATTTCCAATTTTGCCAATTTTTCTTTGATCCCTTTTATTCTGACACTTGTAGTTTTAGCTCTTCCATTTCCTTCATTGGCTATTCTATGCTCATGCTGGTACTTGGTGTTGTTGTTGTTGCTGCTGCTGAAGTACCCGTGGTGATTTCTGCAATAGATGCTAGGACAGTGGGAGGTGGTGCTGTCATAACTGTAGGAGGGGCAGTTGTGCTCGCTGGAGGTATTTCAGGTGGCTGGGAGGTCGACTCTCCCTGCTTTTCTTGTAAAGCTTTCTCCAATGCATTCTCTGTCTCAGTTAATCTTTGATTCATCCTCATCCGCAAATCCATCATGTCCTCCTCTTCTTTTTGCTGCACAACTTCTGTGGCTTGTGGATGCATAGTAATAAGGAGCTTCAGTTGCTTCCTAAGGGCTACAATGTCTTCCTCCTTTTTTATTAATTCCTGTATGCCTTTGGCATCTTTGGGACCATGTCCCAGCTCAATGAAAATCTCTTCCAAGGACTTGATTATGTTATCCTTGGCTAAAGAGGAAGCCTTTTCTAAATCCAATTGGGAAGAGGTATTATTCAATGGATTTTGCGATTTGTGAGCCAATAATGCTTTATCTGCCAATGTAGAGTAGACCATTTCATCGGTTTTCTTATGCAATTCAATCTGGTCCATTGGATGAATGTCTTTGGCTAATACCTCTAGATTGCTCCTGATGTAATCAGCAGTTCACTGTGGCTACTGTATTGTGTGCTTGAAGTGACTAAGGATCATTTTCCCTTCTTGAATATCATATGCTACCATTAACCTTTGTTGATTAGTGGGGGCCATTTTCAGCAAATGATTATAAAGTTGAATTCTTATTGGCTCATTCATTGTCTTTATTTTAGTAAATGTTCTCTTAATGTCAGAGCCTTGCTTGCTTTGTGGCGTGGAGGATGAAACCTCCACACTATGCTGCCTTTCTAGCTCTTGCTGGTATGAGCTAGCTAATGTGCCCACTATTGGAGAGGTCTGCGGTTTGGTCATCCCCTCACCTCTTAGGCTGCCTGTTGTTTCTTCAAAGATTTCCTCTTCAGAGTGAGAACTTAACCTTTGCCTTTTTCCCCTGGCTGTTCTGCTGGTCCACTCAAGGGTGTGCTTTCCTCTCTGTCTCTTTTCTTGCCTCTTTCCTCATTTAGAGGAGTTTGTAGTGCAGGGATTTCAGGTGCCTTTGTTCGTGCTGAAGGGGCTTTCCCTTGTCTTTGTTCCTTTGATGTAGCTGGCTAGGCTAGTCTGTCATTGTTTCCTGCTTTGTGTCTACTACCTCCTTGCCCTTGGCTGACCCTATGTTGGCTTTTTGTGTGGGCTACTGAGAATTTTCAGAAAAGGATGTATCACCTCCTATGTGCTTAGGTAGCTTGAAAGATACCTGTCCAAAAGAGTCTAGGTCAAGCATTTTTTCAAGCTCTTTCATAGCTTTTTCCATTTTTTCTTCCTCAGTAACTTCTTCTATCAATGTACCCTCTACCCACTCATTCTGATTGGAAAATTGCTCTATTTTAGGGAGCCTAGAATGTTTATAGGCTGATAGCCTATATTTCACTCTCCTATCACTAATGAAATCATTTGGGTCTTAGGGTACCCACCAAAAACTCTTCTTTAACTTGAGATTTTCTCCCAATATTTTGTCAGCATCTGCCCAGGCTTCCTTCTTGTTAATGATAAAAGGGCCTAACTGATTTTTTATTTTCAGTTGGGCCTTTTTCTTTGTACTATGAAAGTGAGTTAAATCTGCATTTGTGAGTTGCCTAAAATACTCCAAGGAAAATAGTCTCATAGGCACATATTTAGGCAGCGTGTAAGTACACAACTCACAGCCATATATTCTGATTTCAGTGTGATTCTGGTAGAGGTACCAGTCACCTATTCTGTAGTTTTTGGACAGCTGTAAAATCTTCTACATCTCAACAGAAAGCCTAGGAGGAGGAGTTTTCATTAATAGAGAGGAGACCATATATACAAACAGGTCAATGAATTCATAGTAGGTATAAGGAGAGTAAAAAACATGGTGGAACACTGAGGTCCAAAATACCACAGACCTTCTTTCTCCTTTGGAATCCAATTTTCTGATAGGGAACTGAAAATTGTCTATTTGATAATATAAGAATAGATGAAATATGTAAGAGGTATACTTGAAGACTCCTTCTCTGTCTAGACTCATGAATTTCTCATGTATCTTGTTGGCTATGAAGGTGGCATAATCATATTTGACAACAGGGGGCTGTCCTGGAGTAAATATAGACAACAAAACTAATGTGGTCTCATCAACAAACTCACTTGTCTTGAATCCCAGGATATAATATATCATATCAATAATGAATTTCGCAGCCTCATTGAACCAGACATGGACATAAGGAGGTGGCTCTTTGGGCTGGAGATCTGGTTTCATAAGTATTTGAGCTATTCTGGTTATCTCTGAGCTGGGTAGTTTAGGACCCTCTTCAAGCAAGAATCCCATAGACAGAGGAGCTAGAGGCTAAGTAGGTTTGAAGTGCAACATTTCATTTATGGACTTGGGAGTAATGTAAAAGAGGATAGTTCCAGATGGAGTCATCACTGCCCTTTGAGTGGGGTCATAATTGGCACAACATAAGTGGATAATTTATGGGACAATATTGATAGAGGGGAGGTAGTATATGGGTAGATTAGATTCCCATATTCCATAGACATCAACATTGCTCCTGTAACTATTCCTAATCTCACAAAATTCTTGGAGGTGGTTTTTATCACCCATTAAGTCTTGAATCTGAAAATTTCTATCAGCTAGGGGCAACCACTCCAACTCTTTATGTGGTGCATTGAGGGGCGCAACATTGAGGGCCACAGGCGCGGGGGATTCCATGTTTGCTCACTATTTTTTAGCTGTGGAAGTCGAGTTCTTGTAGTAAAAATATGCAAACAACAGCTCTGGGGCTTTTCTCCGAGAATTACAGATCAAAATCGATTTGAATTTAGCTTACTAGGTGAAATCTATAGAGAGAAATGAAATTTGCAGGGTCTTTAGTAAAAATGGGTAAATGAGCAGTCTTGGAGGTCTTTATATGGCAGTTTTGGAGTGTTTTGGCTTGAATTTGGCTCTTACAGATACAATTTTGCTGAGGAAAACCAAAAATACAGGGTTTGGAAACATATTTAAGGTAAATACCTGTCTTTGACAGCATACTATGCAGATTGCAGGTTGCGGGATGAGCTGGTGAACAGTATTGTGGACTTGATTTGGTTGGGTGGTGAATTGTATTGTCACGCAGCTGCTCTAGACATAAACTGCATGCAATAACAGTGCAGACGAACAAGTGAAAAGGAGTGAAAATGACGTTTTCTTTTTTAACAAAAAATTGACTTTTGCGGGCTTTTGGCATTTTTCGGTTGGGTGACGTCAGCATGACGGAGTATTTTGTCGTGTAGCGGGGACGTGGCGATGACGTGGTGGATGACATGGTGGATGATGTCATCGGGGGGGTCAGCGGGGGCGGTAAGTAGTTTGGTCCCACACCGCTTTATCGGCTTAAGCGATATCGGAGGAGGGGTAGCGAACATGCCGGGAGGGCACCGCGTGTCCCTTGTACGGTAGAAATACCTTCGGTTCCCCAGACGGTAAAGTTCAGGCATTAGAGGGATTCCGATATTGATCTGGGTCGTTGGATCTGTGGGCCCAGATCTAATGGCTGGTGGCGAATGGGATATGTTGGAGGACTACGGTGCGGGACCCGCGGGTAAATCTTGGTTTTAAATGGTTTTCGGGCTTGATATGATTGGTGCGCAGGGTAATTTGTTTAATTAACCAAATGTTAATCAACTTTCGAATATTTGTGCGTAGGGAGGGTTTTTTATAAGGTTCCATAGGAACCTATAATCCCGTTAAAACAATGATATATCGCTATAGTTAGCAGGGAGGGATATTATATTTTTTGGGGCTTTTATATGTTTATATAGTACGGGCATGGGGGAGGAACAGAGGGGTTTATATAATATGGTTAGTATGTTAATATGAAGGATATCTTTGAACAAAAAAGCACCAAGTTATAAGATTAAAAATTTAGGCTTAGGGAAATGAAAGGGCGCCAAGCTATAAAGTTGGATAACTTAGGCTTAGGAGAGAACAGAGGTTTTACACAAGAAATGTGGCTTCTTTGTGCCTAAGAAAAGCTGTGACTTCACTTAAACCTTTTCATGAAACGGAATGATTTTTAGGAGTACCGAGCAGATCTCAATATCCTTGGGGGGAAGTTAGTAAGTGATTTTTGGGAGAAGTTTGAAGGGAAGTTAGACATGCATCATTTGATCTGTCATCGCATAATTTCCATGGTATTTATGATAGTAATAAGATAAATCACCTTTGAAAGTCAAAATTACTCATAACCCTGCTTCTGCAACATCAAAATTGCCTACCCAGCCTATTATACCTAACATTTTTTCTTCCTTGTTCCTTGGGTGCATTTAAACTAGAAAACCCTTGCTCTCTTCTTTTCTTTTAACTGCCATCCTATCTAAGTCTTCCCTTATTTCTTCCAAGGGCTCAGATTTAGTTGTTGAGCTCCTTTGCTTCTCTACCTAGCTATCCACCTGCCAAGATTGAATAGTTTGGATAGGTTTCATTCTCTATTTCTAAGACAAGAAATTTAAGCATGAATTTGGCCAAGATTATGCTGTTTGGCCATCCATCAACTATGGAAAGAGTCAACCAACTGTACACCATGAGATTCTTTGCAAAAAATAGAGCAGTAGTGGCATTTTGGGCTAGCACACTTTGTTGATCTCCTTTATTTGGGGTTCATTTCTTTCATTTTTTCTTTTGACCATCTTATTTTCTTGCCCTTTGATTCTTCTTTTAGGGCACACCCTCTTTTAATTTTTTAATTTTTTGATTTCCTGGGAATATGGAACACCTTTGCAACTAGCCAAAGGTTTGAACATATTAGATCTTATCAATGTTAATCATGAAAAATGATACCTATTGGTATAGGAACCTAACACCAACTATGTAGACAAATGGTTCAGATCTCTCTGAAGTGTGTGACTTTTGTGGCTTTGAAATAATGTGCATTGATATAACTTGTGTTGTTCTAAAAGCACGAAGATAGTGACAAAAGTGGCAAAAATTCAGACCTTTGACATTTTTGGATTTGAAATAGTGTGCACTGATACAATGCTCTTATTGATGTTGTTCTAGAAGATTTGATGGAAGGAGTTAATCAAGAATGTCCATTTTGTGTAGATCAACTGTTGGTTTTTGTAGTAAACTCTATGGTTATAAATGTTTCATATCATCTTGACTCATCAATCCCTAGCGCTAGTTGAAGGTAGTGTTTCTGGTGGAAAAAAATAATTTTAATGGAGATAACAACATCTTTCCTCTTCAATCCCCAGCGCTAAAGGAAGTAATTTTTCTGGTGGAAAACATAATTCTCATATATCTCAATTCTCCAGGAAGAAAGATTCCGAGAGCTCGGAGAATAAGGATGTTGTGGCTGCTATGTGCAGGGTACTCTGCCTTCCGTGTAAAGTTGCTGTGGGTTGCACATGTATTTCCAAGTGGCTCACAAAAATCTAATGAAAATGCTCTGCAACAGTTCTTTGGAGTATATATACGATTGACACGAAGGTGAATAGGGTGGCTTCATTTTTAATGCAACTCACGGTTGTTTGTTAAACTGCAGTTTTAAATTATTAACCCATTTATGTTGATATCATTTGTGTGAGTAAAGTGTAAAGTTTTTTGTTTTTTAATGTTTGAACTTGATGGTATAGTTATTTTTTATTATTTCAAATAAATTGATAGTAATCCATTTTCTTTAATCAAATTTATCATTTTAAGTATTTTCTTGGTTTAGAATTTGAATGTATATATCTATATATATATATATATATATGTTGAAAATGAACATCTACTATTAAAATGGATCCAACATGTATGGTATTAGAGATAATGGAAGGAATGTGTTGTTACAAGAAGTGTGAATTGTAATCATGTATGCATCATTATCATCCATTTGTAATTGGTACAAACGTATTGTGTATTGAGAAATATATGAGATCTAATAAATATCTCTTTTTGTGTGTTTGACTATTTTATGCTATTTTTGTTTTTCTGCTTTGGTATCACAGAAGGTTTATGGGTCTGATTTCCTTAGGGAAGTTCCAAAGAGATGAGATCATATAGATAGCACCGGTAGTTAGTTTAGGGGAATAACATAAACTATGTTGTTGGTATCTATATGTTTACAATAGAGTGTGTGTAGCCATGACCACACTAAAAGGAGTTAGGCTTTGGACCCATGTTTTTTGATAAGAGGTAGAAATATTTTAAAAAGAAAAGAGATAATATTGGTTGAGTTGAAAAGTATAAAGGAGCCATGACCACAACAAAAGGAATTGGTTTTGGACGCATGTTTGTTGCAACAAGGAGTTTGGAAGGAAGTAGTGGAAATACTAACATGGTCTTCTCTCATTTTTCCATTTCCATTCCTAGCCTTGTTAGGTGTAATGTGATGATATTGGTATTACTTTAGGGGCCTCTTTTCATTAAAATTGGTTAAATTGAGTAAGGGTGTCTCTAGTAGTGGAGATCATTGAAATGGAAAATATAGCCCAATTGTTAAGTAAACTTGACTCAGGATAGAGTCAAAGTTGACCAGGTTACACAATGATGGTTTTGGGGCACATGGTATTGTGCACCCATAGTATTCTGCCCGTGGTATTATATGTAATGGAGCTTATAAAAATTTGGAAGGACTTCATTGTAATGCAAGATCTGGAGGTGAGCGGTGAAGGCTCACTTGGTCGAATAGGCTAGGGTTTTGGCCAATGCTAATGAGATCTTATTAAGTTGGGTTTTTCCCTGGATTTGGGGTTTTCCCAGATAAACATTTGTGTTTATGTGTTTATGGTTGTTACTGGTTATTTTCTTATATATATTCCTCTCAGTAATTATTTATGTCATGCAGTAAATTTACTAACAACTGGTATCAGAGCCAAATATTGACTTCAAGGAGATTCTTTGATGCTAGGGGTTTATAGTGCCTGATGAGATCAATGCAGCCTTTTTACAAATCTGGGTCTAGAAAATAATGGTGGAACAATCGTATGCGGAAGAACCTCGAGGAGAATGTGCAGAAGATAGTGCCATAACTGCCAGGGATTACAGTGCATTTGTGATATTTACCGGTTTGGAACATGCTGACGAATTGTTTGGGATTCATGCGGCTTCGGAAATTGTTCATTTTCTGCTACGTGAGGCCACCAGTGCTGGAAACTACGAGGTTCTCATCGGGTTCATAGTTGGAGTGGTTTGATAGAAGTTTTTGAGCAAATCAAATTGAGAGAGGACGGATCAGAATCACAACAACAATAAAAAAAAGAAAAAAAAAGTAATGAAGCCAAAATTATTGCATGTAAATGGGCATACTACTGTAAGACCTGGTAAGGTATGTGTACCCCTCGGTGATCACTAGGTAAATTCTAGGTTAGAACTAGGTGATAGGGGGGATGTTGGGTTAACAATACCCTGGGTAAAAACTCTGAGGGGGGTAAGAGATAGAGTAAGCGGGATTGTCTCAATTAGCAGGTTTGGCTGGAGTTAGCCAAGGAACCCCAAGTCAAGTTTAAGGGGGGGAATTGTTAGGTAAACTTGACTTAGGATAGAGCCAAATTTGACCAGGTTAAACAGTGATGGTTTTGGGGCACATGGTATTGTGCACCCATAGTATTCTACCTGTGGTATTATATGAAATGGAGCTTATAAAACGCTGGAAGGACTTCATTGTAGTGCAAGACCTGGAGGTGAGCGGTGAAGGCTCACTTGGTCGAATTGGCCAGGCTTTTGGCCAATGCTCATGAGATCTTATTAGGTTGGGTTTTTCCCCGGATTTGGGGTTTTCCTAGATAGAAATTTGTGTTTATGTGTTTATGGTTGTTGCTAGTTATTTTCTTATATATATTCCTCTTGGTAATTATTTATGTCATGCAGTAAATTTACTAACACCAATGCCATTTAAAGAAAAAATAAGTATATATTTTTATAAGGTTTTAAATTTGATTCCACACATGAAAAAAACAAAATTAAAGGTTTATATGAAAAAGTGAAACTAAAAAAATGAGAAGATTATACTTTTTAGTAAAAATAAACAATCCATGCATTTTTTCAAGAGTGGTTTTATTAAATGCAAAGAGAGAAAGATGAGGAGGTTGAGATAATTCTCATTATTTTGTGGGATTTTGTTAAAATTTATGACATGGTGGAGTTTTAAAAGGGTGATGGATGAATGGTGTATTATTCATCTCATTTATAGGATTTCATGATCTTTTGCATATGTTTTAGATGAAGTGTAACAAAAATGATGGAAGTGAGACATATTTATATTTTGGGCATATGATTTCTATAAAAGAGTGATGGCCACTTTTGTGTTGTAAAACATTTTGAATGCTTGTTGTGCTAAAAGAGTGATGGGCACTTTTGTGTTATAAAACATTTTGAATGCTTGTTGTGCATGATTTGAAATGATGTGCACAGGGTGCATGATCAGTTGTACCAAACACCCTAAAGTTTTGGTCCAAATAATGCAAATTGTTTTTCCAAGGTGTCTGGTAAGCCTTGTTGAGTTATGCCTACATGCATTACTTTGTAGCATATGTCCCTCTCTTGCATAGGGAGAATGTAAAGTAAAATTGTGGAGTTAACCACTTGGATAAATACGATGGCTATCATATGCTTCCTTGATGTGGAATTCAAGAAATTGTATCTTCGATTAAGGTGGGGAACTTGAGATGGAAGAATCTCAAAAAGTGAAATTGATTGTTTTTTTATGGACATAAATAATCAATTTCATGCAGGTACAATAGAAATAGAAATTTCAAGGATGAAACTCAAGTGAAGACAATGAAAAAATGGTGACAATGTACATAAAAGTCTTGTGGTAACAATAAATATGGGAGTAGATGAGAAAAATATTGATGGATGATCAAAGCTAAAAGTTAGTGAGTATTGCAGATATGATGTAGTCATTGTGTTTGCAAGGAAGTCTATGGTTTCATGTTTGACTTAATGTAATGGTCCAAAGGGTATATTTGATTATGCACATAGTATCTCCATGGATGAAGTATGAGAATTGTATTTACCTAAGTCAAATATAAGCTTGATGAGGCAATGTTAACAATTTTTATCAGTTTTTGACCTCGGTTATTACATGCAATGCACCTAAAAAAATCCCTATTGATACCAACCCTTGTAGCAATGCCTGCAGGGTAGGTGAGGTGTCACCTGAGGCACCTAAGGGGGGCTGCGAAAATGAGGTTTTTGCAGTTGAGAAGGGGATGGGGGTTTAGTTTGTGCCACTTTGCATCTACTCTTAACCTTCCAATTACACATTAAATGCATTCATGGAAATTTGACGTAATTACAACATCTCTTCATCAACAAAAAATTAAAAGAAGGGGTGCACCAAATATTCATACAAAATCCTTCACTCATTCATCCATACATCTCCTAAGAAAACATTTCTATTAAAAGAAAGCATCAATCACATGTAAGAATAAAAGCCAACATTCGAACCATTTACAACCCATAGAAAACCAATAGCTTCAACAACAGATCGAGATGGAAAACCCGTGAATGAATTGCAAGAAGACGGTTGTATAAACTTTATAATTGTGACTCATTCCTTAGTTTTTGAATCTCCATTCCTGAATCTTCAGTTGGTGACTCGTTGTAGTTGACTGTTAATGTTGTCATAGAGGCATAGGCTCAGTGGCGTTGTCAAATTTAATCCTCTTTGCGGACATAGACGATCCCTCTAGCTCAATGATTGGGTCTAGCAACTAAAGTGACAATCAACTAGACATCTTCCTAGGTTATAATTGAAAATAAGAATGAAAGAGATGGCCTACCTCGTTTTGATGCTATTCCGATCTCCTTTGTTGAGAATCTTGAATAGCTCGTATCACGAGCTTGTTCCTGCTTCTCTCAGTGTTTATGTAATTTCACAAGTGATCAAGACACAAAAATGCATACCAAAACAAATAGAAAATCCAATAGCAACCTAATTAACTGATCAAGGAATGTTAAGCTAAATGATACATGAAGATATGCATTTTGGGAAGATGAACCAATAGTTGTGTATTATTAGAAAATAAAGGGAAGCTTACAACCAAAGCCTTGATGTTGATAGGGTCTCCTTGAGTGGTAATCCATGTCCAAGCCAAGAACTCTCCAAGCACTCCTTCTCCAAGTCAAATGAATAGCCTCTAGGCACAATCATAGAATAAGGGTGCAAATAGACATAGGAAAACCATTTGAGAATGGGAGAGGATGAATTTATAGGCTGGAAAAGGGAGTTAGGACCTCTCCAAAGATAGGATTACACCCTCATCTCAAGGAGGTAGCTCATAGGGATAAGAAAAAGAGGCCAAGTTGGGAGGATTCAACCTCGTCTATGCCAAACAACCTCCAGCTCATCGCTATGGAAGCTTCTATATCACAAAGCTTCTCATCCTCTTTGGGAAAATTACCTCTTTGGGATCATTGGGGGTATGTAAGGGAACAAAGAGATGCCATCGCTGGTCAAATATAGCGCAACACATGACCATCACTATTTTAAGCCTTATAAGGTTGATGATTCTCAATTTAGAGTTTTAGAGCCATTTCTTTAGGGAAGGCTTAAGGCATTTTCCAATCAATGTCTTAGGAGGGATTTGAGATGCATAAATGAATGAGTTCACTGCATAATGGTCATGTTTCAGGCACTTCGGGGTATGTCACATGGAAGTGCAGGAGGTGTGACAAATTACTGTGTAACAAGTGGGTGACTCATTGCAATCAGTTCATGACTCATTGTAGTTGATTATTAATATAATTGCAGAGGTAGAGGCAGTACCAGTGCAGAAGCAGAGGCTTCACTAGTGGTGGGGCTATTACCATTCGTGTAGGGCGTGACTCATTTCCAAGTCTTTGTTGCAACCCCAATATTTATTAGCTGTGATTCATCAATCGATATACTGTAGTTGTAGAGGTAGAGGCTTCACCAATAACACCGTGATATTGCATTAGGTGGGATTGATCATTAGGGATGGTGCATTGTGGTTAGTTGTCACTCTTCTTTGCTTATTGAATAACTAATTAAAATGGCTTCATAGAAGATAAGCTTACTACTTTGAGCAAACAAGCTTTAGTCTTTTGATTTATAGGGAAAGGTGGACCTTAAGAAATATATATGTGATTTAACCATTTTCCATACTGTTAGTTCAAAAACCCAGTTATATAACCTAGGTATTCAACAAATTCTAGCACACATCATTTATTCGAGCAGGTCTGCTCAAATCAAATTAACCTGTCATCAGATATAGACCATGAGATATATTGGCTGCTCAATAGATTCTGAATCTCAATAGTATATTTTATTCAAGGTTCAATATGCCAAGTGAAGGTACTGTACTCCTGGAAAACTGAAGCCCATACATCATCAAGATGTACCTTGACTGTCATACATAATCATAATAATAGTAACAAATTCTAGCTTCCCAGAATATCAAAGAAATTGCTTTGATATTCTATACAGATGTAGACATATGAAAAATACTTTGAAAACCTTGGTAGCTTTGCTTAAGCTATCAAGCAAACCTTTGAACTTCTGATCATCAAGTCTTCTATCTTTCATCGTTTTCCACATGCATCTTGCCATATGAGTTATCAACACTTTAAATCAATAGAGAATCGCAGAGAGGGGAGAGATGTGAGAATGAGAGGGTTTACGGTCTATAGTATGGGATACTGCTGCAGACAGCTTAACTGACCCATCCCAACATTATTTTCTCAGAACAAGCAGTCTAGGGGGGTATTTTATACTTCAAGTTTTATTTGAAGGGTTTTTTTACTTTACTCTCCTCCTTTCTAGCTCATTGACGCAGTACCTCGGCTATATACCTCCTCGTTTACCCGCTACCTACTACCTCCTCGATGGTTTAGCATCCTCAATGACATTACTTCTCCATTATTCCTGTTACACTATCGGTTACCACCGTTGTCGCCAGACTTACTGCTCGTATCATTTTCCTGCTTCACTGGAAACTGGCGCGATGGACATAGACCTAGTGGACTACTTGGAAGACCTGCTGGAGGAGGGATCCATTTGGATGTCCATGCATATAGCATCAGAGGGCTTGCTAACCTACAATGATGTACTAACTGGCACTATTGATGAGCTACCATAGTTTTCTGATCCTTTCAACCCTGTGGTTATCTTACCGGACGACTCGTCAACCTGGTCGGCTCTCTCCTCACCTCCCCCACCGCTGTCTACCTTGGGGTTTATCTCGTGTTGCATTAACCCTAACCCCGATGACTCGGTCTTGTTCTTGAACCCCCACCGACCTCGGTTATGCACAATACACTTGCTGTTACCAATGCCGCTACTGAACAGGCTCCCCTGAACCCCCCTTCTCTTCTACCCCCCCATCGGGCTGTTTCACGACCATTCCACCACTTTTGGATACCATCCTCACAAACCCTAACCCTTAAGTGGAAGTTACAGAGGATATTGAAAGAGGTTTGGAACATCACCCATCTGCAGGTGAGCCTCAACCCCTGAAGAAGTATAAATGCTTTAATACCAGGGCAGAGGATGTAATTTTGAAGCTTGGGAGAATATTCAGTGGGGAGACACCATGGATTTTTCAGATAGAGTTCTTGTTGGCAGAATTAGGGGTCAAAATTACACTGTGACACGCTTGAAGATTTGGGCCTTAGAGGTTTGGGGACACCACTTGGTCAACATCTCCTTTGTTCAAACTTTCGTGCATGGTTGGTTTGCGTTGAGATTTACCAGACCTGACCACACGAATTGGGTACTATCCTCCTACTGACATTTTGAGCATGCCCCTATTTTATTGAAGCGATGGACGTCCTTATTTGACCCATAGACAAAATAGATTGGGGTCTGACCTCTTTGGATCAGGCTACCTAGCTTGCCGCTACAATTTTGGTCAGAAGATATATTCAAAAGGATTGGGAACTCGCTCGGCACATACATGGAATATGATAAATCATTCCAGACCATGGGTATAATGGCTTATGCGAGGAATTTGGTGCACTTAGACACTAGAGGAGGACTACAGGAACACATCACCATTTAATGGAGATCCTTCTCACGAAAGCAGTTATTGAATTATGAAGGAGTACCTTATCGGTGCCAGAGACGTCATAAGGTTGGACACCTATTCTAAAATTGTCCGTTGAACCACAAGGATACGAAAGAGGGATAGAACAAGGATTTTGAAAAACTGGAACCTCATCCACAGTAGCTGACCAAGGTGGAAGATACAGAGAAACAACAGATGACAAATAAAGCTGTGAAGGTGGACATTGCTAAAGGAACAAAGAAGAAGTGTGGGAAGGCACCTTACCAGCCACCCTCCCCTCCACTGATGAGATCTTGGGAGGCTCAATGAGATGTCTTCTCCATGGGTATGTCTATTTCTTCTTTCTCTCACACCTCATCAATAGTTGTAACAAATAGTACAATTAATTCAATCTCACATTGATGTCATCTACACTTAATCTGCATTCATCTCACTCTATTCCCCCATCTGTGGGCCATTTGATTAATCATGGTACCAGGCCATCTCAATTCGTCAATGTGGCTTGCACCTTTCAAGCCCCCCCCTCCGATATTTTCATTTACCCAGCCATCCATCACTTCGGCACCCTTCCACCCCCCACCACCCCTTTCGGTAGCCTCCATCTCCCAATATCCTCTACGTTCAAAAGGTAGACTTCATGAGCTGGATGCTATCAATTTTGATCTGGAGGTCACCCCTACACCCCTTAAACCTCCCAGGGGACGAACATCATCCCTCTTCAAAGCCAAGCAACTTGCTGGCGAAGAGGTTTTGCTAGACAAATAGCAGACACTTGACAGGGTTCTTAGAGCAAGGAGTACCCTAGCACGTGTGCTCCCCCCACGCCCCCACATGAAGATCCTATATTTCAATTGTCGAGGGTTAGCTAGCCCTGGTAAAAAACTAGCTTTGAGAAGACTTTTTTCATTAGTTTCAGTTGACATCATATTTCTATAAGAAATCCCTACGCATGTCCAACAGTATTATCCCTCTCTTGGAATCATGGTTTCTTGGTTGGTCATTCCATGCACTTGACGTTTCAAGCCGCTCTGGAGGCATTGCTCTAGGAGTTAAGAATCACACCATTGAATTGAAAAGGGTTTGGGGGGGAATCAAATACTTGGGGGCTAACATATACTCTACCACCTTAGAGGAAAAATATAGAGTTATAAATGTATATGGCCCTTGTCATGACAGGGCTGATTACTAGAGGAAATTGCTTGGCTCCTCAATTATCCAGAAAGACAATATCATCCTAGGAGGGGACCTTAATTTCTCTATTGGTTTCATGGAATCATGGGGTCAACAGGCTCAAATAGATGGACTGCCTGACTTTTTTACAAACCTCTTGGAGGATCACAACTGGATTGACAACCCCTCTGCAAAGATTCAGTGCACCTGGAGGAAGAATAGAATTGGGGAACATAGTCTAGCCAAGAGACTGGATAGATTTCTCATCAAGGAGGCCTTATATAATGAGGTCCCATGGATTAGACAATGGGTAGGATCAGGAGGCATATCTGATCACATACGTATTTTTCTTCAACTAGATGGTGCTAAGCACAAAATTAAGGCACTCTTCAAGTTTAACTCTTCTTGGTTACGAGACCCCACATATATGAAACTAGTATCTGATTACTAGATTAATCACCTGATTAGGGAAGGAGGGGATATTGCTGATGGTTTTGTACACAATCTAAAGGAGTTGAAATCCTTATCCAAAGATTGGGCACACAAGAAAAGGATACAGGATGATCTAATGCTTTAGAGTGTTGAATAGGAAATCTCCACATATGAGGAAAAAACTGAAGGCACATTTTACACCCAGGACCACAAAGATATGATCACCTCCCTTATCTAGAAGAGGACACAAATCTTGAAGGATAGGGAAGAAAGATGGAGACTTAGAAGCAGGGCAATCTGGTTAAAGGAGGGTGATGATAACACTAGATTATCTCATAAATTTTCTAATGGACAGAAGGCCATAAATACTATATGGGAACTACAGAATGAACAGGGGCATACAATTCAATCATCCTGCGATTTGGCTAACCTAGCCACCTCACACTTTAAAGACATTTACAAGGCTCCTCATATTTTTAACTTGGTGGAATTTATGCACACTGCTGAGCTTTTTCCTAGGTTTGTGGATTAGGATGAGGCTCTGGGACTTACAAGGGAGGTTAATATGGGAGAACTTGAGGCCACATTAAAATGGTTCAAGAAAGATAAGAGCCCAGGACTAGATGGTTGGTGTATTAAGTTCTACATTTCTTTTTTTGAAATTGTAGGCATAGATCTACTAAATGTCATTGAGGATTTCCGTAGGAATGGCAAAATGTCTGTGGCCATCAACTCTAAATTTATTGCCCTTATCCCTAAATTGGATAACCCCTCCACTTTCAATGACTTCTGGCTTATATCTCTCTGTAATTGCATCTCTAAGATTATCACCAAGATCATCGCTAACCGCCTCAAACCCATCTTATCTACCCACATATCCCCTGAGCAATTTGCCTTCCTCCAAAACCGACAAATTCAAGAAGCCATTGGAACAGCTCAGGAATTACTTCATTCTATCCATCTAAGAAAATTGAAAGGCATGATTTTAAAAGTTGATTTATCAAAAGCTTTTGACAGAGTCAAATGGCTCTATAAGGATGTTATTAACTCATTTGGGCTTTCCCTATGCTTATATTAAATGGATAATGTGCTATATTACCAATGTATCTTTTAGTGTACTAATCAATGGAGCAGCTACCCCCTTTTTTCATGCTGAGCATGGGCTTAGACAAGGATGTCCACTCTTCCCACTTCTATTTCTTCTCATCATGGAAGGTTTTAGCAGGATTATTGGAGATGAACATAGAAGGGGTAGGATAGAAGGCATTAAAATCACTGACTCATGCATCCTTACACACCTCTTATTTGTGGATGATGTGCTCATCTTTTTGAATGGGAGCATTGGGGATATCACAACACTTCAGAATGCCTTTGGACTATTTCAGCAAGCTACAAGTATGGTCATTAATGTCAGCAAATCCACACTAACAACCACGGGATGTACACAACATGAGATTCATTTCGCACTCCAGCGCTTTCCATTGAAGAGGGGTTGAGATACCTTGGATATATACTAAATCCACAAGGATACAAAATCGCTGATTGGATATGGCTCATCACCAAGATTGAAAAGTGCCTCAACATTTGGTATCACAAGTAACTTTCAAGGGTTGGCCGACCAGTCCTCATCAAAGCAGTCCAGGAAGCTACACCTGTATTTTGGATGATGCTAGCTTGGATACCCAGAGGTATTCTAGCCAGATTACAAAACATTTGCTACCGTTTTTTATGGAAAGGGAATCAACAAGGAAGAATATTTTCCTGGGTAAAATGGGATACCATCGCCAGAACTAAAAGATGGGGAGGATGGGGAATAAAGTGGCTGGAAATCTTCTCCAAAGCTCTGCAGGAAAAACTAGGTTTGCCGCTTATTAATACAAACAGTGTATGGACTAAAGTTGCTACTACCAAATATATTAGTCCCTCCTATATCATGGACTAGATTTGGCAAGAACAGAGAGTCAGCTCTAATATATCGATCATTTGGAAGGCTGCCATAAATTCCATCAACCTCATTCGAGATGGAATTACATGGAGAATACAATCTGGAACTTTTGTTCGAATTGGGTTGTCCCCTGGATAGGATGTGGCAATTCACATAGACTGCCCATGGATTTGAAGCATTATCTTGTGGGCCAAGGCATTACGCATATCAGTCACATAGTCGATGAGGTGCACTCCTCAATGTTACAAGCAACCTGAAAATCTATACTTGACCTCAACATACCTACACAATGGCAATAGAACTGGCTTCTTTATACTACTGCATTGACTGAGTCTCATATTCGAATCATAGAAGGAGAAGATGAGATCATTTGGGCTCATGCCAAGCATGCAAAATACACACCAAAGGAAGGGTATTTGATCTTGATGGAATCGGTTAAGCCACAACATATTGAGCCTTGGTGGAAAGCTTTATGGAAACTTAAAGTTGTGCCCAAATCTCGTGTTCTCATGTGGACAATCCTCTTCAACAAGATTCTGACAGGCTCAAACCTAATGAAGCAAGCTTTCCATGGACCATTTTGGTGTCATTTATGCATAGAGAATTTCGAGGACACTGATCATTTATTTCTGGATTGTCCTGTAACTAAAGAGAAATGGAGACATATAACATCACACTACCCCTCTTTAAAATCTTGGCAGGGAAGGAATATCACAGAGGCTTGGAGCTCATGGTGGTCTGCTCATAGTGGGAAGGAAATGAATATGCCCTTAATCATGTGCTGGGCTATCTGGATTGCTAGGAATCAAACTATTTTTCATCATAAGGCACCTCACTGGAACTCAATATTGCCTAGGATCATTGCCAATTATGACCTGCTACCTGAAGAAGACTCTTTGCCTTCCCCTAGAGTCATACAACCTGAAATCATCAATAAGTCCATCCTGCAGGCCTATTTCGATGGATCGGCCTAGGATTTGGGATGTGGGGGAGGGGCAATTCTATATTTATCTGATGTTCACTGTTTTAAAATTCAAATGGGCCTGGGAAGGGGAACCAACAATTTTTTTGAACTCTGCACAGCCAAATATCTCATACAATTCGGCTTCGGAAAACAATGCATACATCTACAACTATTTGGGGATTCAAAAATTGTATGCAATTGGTTAAATAGAGCCGCAAACTACACTGCATACTTATGGAGGCACATATTAGTTGAGGCGCACAGGCTTATATCATTATTTGACACTTTTGTATGTCATCACATTTTTAGGGAGCGCAGCATAGGGGTAGACTTCCTGTCTAAGGAGGCAACACACATGCGAGATGACAATTGGTTAATACATGATGAGAAGGATGGTGCTTTATACTAGCACTACTATAGACCATTCATAGATTTACATTCAGTATAATGGGCTCACAAGCCTGGTAGAAATTTTTGATTATATACCTAAGTTTTTTATGGATTTTCACACAAAAAATACTATGATTGCTCTCTCTACATAGAGACAATATTTTATGTTGATATAACAGTGCTCCCTACGTGGAACACATGTTTTTGATTGTGTACATCTATATACTAATAGGCTATTGCCTCACATATGCATATGCTACGACATCTACAAAATGTAATTTTCAAACATTAATGGAAATTACGACTTTTTTCCAGGGGAAAAAAACACTTTAAATCAATGATACAAAATTTTGACAAATCTTGCTCAAAGTCAAATCCCAGGCAACACCAAAAACATTGACTCTCAAACTTGATGTGCATTATACTACCTTGCAATCATTATTTTAGAACTGTGTATTCAGTGGTATTCACTCATGTATAGTGATTTGTTTTTGGCTCTTTTTCGCTATGAAAAACAATTTTTATTTAGTCTAATAAAGAAAAGAAACATGCAAAACAAACTAGGAAATTGAAGTTTTAGAGTTCTATGATATTGGTAGAGATATTCACAAGCACACTTTAATGTTTATAATCGAGGAAAAGACCCAAAACTTCACAAAATATATAGTAGTGTAATGCAATAATTTCAATTTAGAGTATGAAACAAAATGAAAGCCCCTATAACTCACAACTAGATCTAAAGACACTTGCCATAGGTACTACCTAGGTTATTATTCACTAGGTACCCAGCTCAAACAAGCTCGAATCACAAAAATACACTCAAAGAATGAAAACCTCATATTCACATAAAACACCAATATAACAATGAGAGGTTTATCTAGTTTTCCAATCATATTTTATAAATCATAGACAATCTCCCAAATGAAATCCAAGAACAAATATGAAGAGAAAAGATGCAAAAATACCCAAAATTCCACCTATTAAATGTGTTCATTCCTTATAGGATCATCAACATGAAACTAGGAAGTTACAATCACACCTTGATAGTAAATCAATTGGTTACTAATCACCCTTTATCTTAACAAGAGGGTGAAATCATTCCCTAAAAGTGAGATATTTTCTTAAATTTGAGCTATATCTGAGACATATTGGGAATTTAACCACCAACATAGTAAATGAAAAACAAAAACACTACAACACACTCACAAAAATTGAAAGGGACAAGGTAATTTCCAAATCTAAGTAATAATCACTAGATCCTTCCTCAATAGATTCATAGATTCTGTTATGGAGAAATCCCCCCGTGAATAGGTGAGTGCACCCTTAAATTTGTTGTTGATCCAAGATAGACTATATCTCTTAAAAAGAGGATGAAATCATGCTCTAAAAGTGAGAATTTTTCTTAAATTTGAGCTATATATGAGACATATTAGGAACTTAACCACTAAGATATTAAATAAAAAACAAAAACACACTCACATAAATTGAAAGGGACAAGGTAATTTCCAACTTCCTCAATAGAGTCGTAGATTCTATTATGGAGAAATTCCCTTGTGAATAGGTGAGTGCACCCTTAAATTTGTTGTTGA
This sequence comes from Pinus taeda, assembly GCA_000404065.3. Classification (NCBI taxonomy): domain Eukaryota; kingdom Viridiplantae; phylum Streptophyta; class Pinopsida; order Pinales; family Pinaceae; genus Pinus; species Pinus taeda. The sequence continues at coordinate 56,853 of APFE030110747.1, read as the reverse complement.
TCCAGGATAGACTATGGGATAAACTATAATATGGTTCTCCTCTAGATATATTCTAATTGATCCTAACATAAGCTATGATAAACAAGAACATGACCCATACCTTTCACTTGATGGTTTTCCATGTATAATCCTAGTTGATGTAGCTCTAGAGATTCAACTCCAACTACTAGCACCTCCTTCCTACGCATAATAAGACAACAAGACCAACCTGAAACCTTCTTAAGAAAGAGGAATGTAAAATAACCCTAGATCTAACCTAATCTACTCAAGGAATAACATATCTACCATTGAATTGCATACAATACTAAGCACCAATGATAATGAAGGGGGAAATAATATAGATCTACATTCATAAATGAGAAACATTACAACCGCCAATATTTTACTTTGAGTTCCTAGTTGAATGTTCCTCTTAATCCCTTGCTCCAAATCCTTCTCGACTCTCCCACAAGCATGAACACTTTGATTGATGAAGGCTAGTGTAGAAGAGCTTCTTTCAATTGTAGAAAACATAAGTTTATCATAAAATTGTCCTCATTTCTCCCTCAAGATTCCAAACATAATTTTATCTTAAAGTTTTCGTCCTTTCTCCCTTGGTATGCCTTCCTTATATAGATTGATAGAGGAGGCTAGGGCATGTCTCTATACACCTAGAACTTAGTGGAATTTAAGTCTAATAAAAGTTTCCAAGTTCATGATGTGGAGTATCCAACACACAATATTGATATCCTCAAAAATGGTTGACTCTAAAAAGATCTAGGGTAGTCACATGCAACAACCGGTGTATTAAGAAATTGATAACACCTTATTAATGGAACAACATGAAACCAATCACACCTTGATAGTCGTGCAAAGAGATACTATCGTCAACATTTGAGAATCCAAAGGAGAAAGGCCTACACTCAACACATTTCATTTTTTAAGATTATTTTAGTGTTTCCAATATTGTTTCTATATTCAACAAAGGGGGTTTGAAGGGGTCCCCCGTGTCCTAGACTTTGCCATCCCTTGCAGTGCCACCTTAAATTGTGAGGGTCTCTCCAGGAATTCCCTAAAACTTGTTCCGTTGTCCCTTATCTGACCATCCTCTAACTATTGTGAAACATAATTGCACATAGAAAACCTCCAAACAATATTTCTAATAGACAAAATTGTGCTTAAAAAATTATGAGATGTGGAACTAGGTAATGACTTGTACCTCAAATCAATTTCTGAAATCTAGACATCCTAGAAGGTGAAGTTGATATTATAATATAGTTCACAATCTTTTGATGAGTACCAACCATATATAATCATGATATATGCTTCAATCTGACTTCTTCTTATCAGATTTGGAGGTTTGAGGGGCTCAGGAAAATATGACAACAAGATGTGGGGTGACCTCCATCCAAACTACTAGTTCATATCCTTCCACTTGCTTCTTTGAAAGGATGTAAAATAAATTACCCCAACCTTAATATGAAATGTGCAAGAAATACGATAACTTTTTCATGCATATTGATTTACACCAACTTCATACTGTTGAGTTGATGATTGATAGGTTTGTTGTTGCATTGTTTTGAAATTAGCAACTACAATAATCAAGATTTTCTTATGGTTGTTATATGTCTAGAATCTAGAATTTCTTTTGTGCTCTTGGGAGATGAAATTTTCAAAATTTTACTCCCAAATGGAGCACCAAACCTTGCTCCTAAAGTGGTAACTAGATATCCACTTCACCTTATCTCAAGAATTTCCTCAAGATCCAGACCTAGTCAGGATTCCCAGTTATGAAAATTTTTGTGGTTGTTTAACATTAAAATTCTAATGCAATGTATAGATGGAATTACAAATTATCACATATAATTCCCATTTAACACATGCAAATGTCATTGATTCACCCACTTCTTACCATGATAGATGGCTACACAAATGTAAAACAACAAGGGAATTCTACAACAAATCCATATGAAATTTACTCATTTAACAATGGATTTCACGCTAGATCATGCCTACATTCAAATCCATGAGGATTAATATTATATTTTCTGCACAGAATTCAAAGAGTCACTAATATTTCTAATAGAATTTGTCAAAAACCTGATTCCATGGAATGGGAATGATTCAAAGCCCATCCATATACATCTAGCATGGATATCGACCCAAGCCAAACTAGTAAACCAAAAGGACTAAGACATACCCGCAAGGATGATGTTGTTACAATGTTATACAAATGAATTATTAAATTTTATGTCTTAAAAGTTAATAGTTTCCCATTATCGTTGTTAAATAATTTTTGTGAAATTCCATTTTGCCTCAAAATTAAATTTCTGATATATGTTCTTTTAATGTTTACTCAACAATTCTTTTGCAAAGTACAATTCTATTTTCTATGAACAAGTGAATTTATATGAAGCATATCTCAACTCTTGGAAATTGTTGATGCAAGTTTGTAGATCTATTTGAAATTTTACTTGTGGAATATTTAGTGAGATGTCAAAAGATAATCGTGGGAAGAAACAATCAAGGAAAATGAATGTGTTATCATACTTCCAAAAGGCTCCATCCAAAAATACAATTCTCTTCATGATTCAAGCTCCTTTGAACAATTTGTTACTAAGAGAGAGGTTAAATCTTGTGGAAATGCATTTGATATCCATATGATGGATGAAATAATAGGTTCCTCAAGTGATGAGGGTGAGATAAATGAAGTTTCAACAGAAATTGGCGATGAAAATGTTAAAGATTTTTCCTTGGAAGGTGACACAATCCATTCACAGAAAAGGAGAAAAGGAAAGTGGATGATAGGGAGATGATTCCAAGAAAATTGGGTCTCAAGTTTTCCATTTATTGAAGAAATACCTCCTACAAATGAAAACGAGGTTTTCTGACAAGTTAGATGTAATGTGTGTAGTTGGAAAATTCGAAAGGTAGTGAAATTTCAGATGAAGCTAGATACAGTACAAAAGCATGCAGGAAAGGTGTATGAAAATAAAATTGCAAATGGCAAAGAGAAATATATTTTTAGATGGAAATCTTTTGAGGAATCTTGACATATCCAATATGTATAAGAATAAAAAAAATATTTAATAAGTAAGAGGAAACTTGAGGCAAGTGGAGGAACCATCATATCTCTATTTGAAAATATAATGGAAAGAAGTTTTCTTATCCAACACAATACAATTGAGCATTGTATTTCACATCTTATCTAAAGGTCGTCCTATGACAGATTATCCAGATCACATAAAATTTCTATCTTTTCTTCAAGTGTCAAACTTTCCATCTTCTCATTGGTCTGTAACCAGTGGTTGGGAATGGGCAAGATATCTAGCTCAAATAGAAAAGGATGATTTGAAAGAGAAGATTGCAAATGCTAGGTTTTTGACATTGTCTTTGGATGAGGTTATGGCTATAGATTCACATGAGCATTTATATGGTTAATGACCATATTAGGCATAATTCATATCTACCTGGGATTAAAAAGGTGAGAGAGACTTCTACAAATGAAAATATTTATGAAGTTGTTCTTAATAGTTTGAAGGAAAGTGGCATGGATCATTTAATGATAGCAAAAAAGTTGGTATGTGTTGGAGCAGATGGAGCATCGGTAATGCAAGGACAAAGGATTGGCCTTTGTGTTAGGCTACAACTATCAACTTCGGCATATATGCTTAATATTCATTGTATGGCTCATAGGATGAATCTTGCATTTACAATAATAAGCAAGTTTCCATCAGTTTCAAAAGTTTAAGATCTTGTACGTTAGACTCATGAATACATTTCTCGTAGTCCCAAACGATATTTAGAGTTTCAACAATTTGCAGATGATGTTACGGATGGAAAACAAATACTGAAAGATGTTGATGCAAGATGGATCTCATTAAATGGATGAGCTCAAAGACTATTTAGTGACTTCAAATCTTAGGTAGGGTTGATGTATGAAAATCGCTACAATGTAGACAATGCTCAAGATCTTCTTTCTCGACTAACTGATATAGAGGCATTATTGACATTGGCTGGATTTCTTCCTATGCTACATGAAATGAATGTCCTTGTGAAAATGTCTTAGAATCACACAATGTATATTGTGGAATACACAAATGTGAGAAAGTCAAAATGTCTTGCATTGGATAATTTGTATATGATGCCAGACTCTTTTACTGGTCCAAAGTTTAAAAGTTGGACTAAGATCATCAATATAGAAAATACTAATTTTTTTTTAACGTTTAATGAAAAAGGGATATTATGTATCGCAGTGCATGGGTATATGGTTCCCTTTCATTATATTAGTAAGACAAGACGAATCGCCAAAAGTTGCCTTGTGTCAAGAGACCAATTTGATAATATTGTGATTTCAGTGCGACAAAATTTGATAGAAATTACAAGATCACTATAATTAGAGATAAGACAAGGATTTCCTCAAGATGAATTGTTGGAGGTCATGTGTGGTATACCCTCAATATTGGAACAATTTTCAATGTCCAAGAACTTTAAAATATGATTTTCAAAAAAGATTAAAATGTTTGGTAGACTATTTTTGCAAGAAAGTCTCGATACATGGAGAACAAATTGAAGGTATTTTAGATTCATCAGAATTGTATCAACAAGGTGGATGCTTTGCTGAAATAATGTGGAAGAAATATATTTTTTTGGAGAATCCTAATGAAAATGGTGATATAACAAGATTATGAACTACTTTAATTGCTAACCAATACATGCAAGGATACATATTAGAATATTTCAAATTAGCAGATTTGTGTCAAACCATGATTTTGGGATCAACAAAGGATGAGAGAATGTTTAGTGCATTATCATTATTGAATTAGAAGTTGAGGAACAAGCTTTATAAACATGTGGATACATGTTTAAGATTATATGTAACAAAGTATGACATTGACAATTTTCCATATGAAAGAGCGTTAACTCTTTAGCGATCAGATTGTGATATAAGGGGAGAGACTAATATAACAAATTTACATAATTAACTTGATATAGAACATAATGTTTTGGAGGCTCATAATGACAGTTCATTTAGAGAAGATCATGTTCACAATTTAGAAAATGAGGACCAAGATGAGAATTGGGGCATTGAAATACCTTAGGACTCTTATTTTGGTATACATGTTTCATTTATCATGCAAGATTACTATATGTCAAATTTAGATAAAAATATGTTCTATATTTGTATTTTTCATTGTAACATTACAACGACATTTCTTTGATGCATGCTATTTTAATATTGTTGTTTCATATTTAATCATTACATTGTTTGTTTCTTATCTGTGACAGGAAATAAAGATAGATTTGATGAGGTTGGGACCTATTTATTTTCACATAGATAGTGTTCGACTATTATTAAATGACAAATAGCTAATTTAGCAAGACTAAAGCAAAGTATCAATGGGCTCATTCAAGTACATGAAACTACCTTGATGTCTAACTCTGATATCTTGGAAAATTTTAATGGTTTATATGTTGCTTTTGTTTGGGGGATTTTATTGAGTTTTGAGTTTTGTTTTGGTCAAAGATTATGTTAGTCCCTTATATTATTTTAGTTCTTAATTCATGCTTAGATTCATAGATCTAGTTTTATAATTATTATTGTCTTCTCCATATATTTTGTGGTTTGAAGAAAGTTGTTTTTATTTCCTTTCACTTTGTGGCATGACTTTGTAGACTACTATGCTTATTTTATATTTTATTGGAAAATAATTATTGATATTTGGAAAGGAAATGAGCCATGGGTAGCTAAGTGAAGAGAAAAATGGTTTATGTACTAGGCTTTTGCGCATTCATCATAGGAGATCTATTGACATGAGATCGACATTATTTTGTATAGTCTTGTCAGTCATTTGTCAGCCATGCTTTCATGTCTTTCAAGTACTAAGTTGTTCAGGTCCCCACATGTCCGTAGGACCATTAAGGGATGAGATAACATGGGTCAGTCTAGATCATGCCCCAAATCTACTTTTTACCTATTGATGTAAATGTTTTGTTGCCACTTATCACCAACAAAATTCTACCATAACATAACCCAACTTGAAGACAACACTTCTCATCTTCCTTTTACATAAATTCTCTATGGATCTCCCTACTATACTTTCTAGAGATCAAATTCTCTTCTTGGTAGGTCTCTCCACCATGCTACTAATCACACAATAGACACACATTAGTAACTACCACTTTATATAAATCTCTCTAGTCTCAGTTATTGGTGTCCCTGTTACACTCGACTAATACAATCTTGCAAGTCTATTTTTTATCATATCTTTATTTTTTGTTATTTTGTGTCTTTAACTTTATCACCATCCTAGAGTTAGTGTCCTTTGGATTTGATATTTGATTGGAAATGAAGTCGGATTTGATGAAGCTAGGACCTATTTCTTTTCAACTAGATAGTGTCCTAGTATTAAATGATAAATAACTAATTTAAGAAGTCTAATGTTAAGAACAATGGGCTTATTCAAGTACTTGAAATTGCGTTGATGTCTAGCTTTGATATCTTAGAAAATTTTAGTGGTTTGTTTTCTTCTTGTTTAGAGTATTTTGTCAAGTTTGAGATTTTTGGTTTGTTTTGGCTAGAATCTTTTAGGCCCTTGAATGCTTATAGTTTTCATTTCATGCATAGATCGATAGATATAGTTTTACTTTTATAATTATTATTGTTTTCTTTATATATTTGGGTGGTTTGAGGAAAGATATTTGATTTCATTTCACTTTGTGGCATGATTTCAACATCTTCACCTTTTAGAATATAGTAAAATATTATTCTTATTTTATATTTTATTGGAAAAGAATTATTGATATTTGGAAAGGGAAATAAGCCTTGGGTAGCTAAGCAAATAGAAAAATGGTCTATGTACTAGATTCCTATGCATTCATCGTAGGAGACCTATTGGCATGAGACCAACAATCCTTTTATGCAATTACACTTTTGATGCCAAGGAAGAACTGAGTTCGTTAACCTGGGAAGAACAGTGGTAGCTGATCATAATGCTAAAGAGATTAGAATGTTGGTTTCAAAAGTAGGATTATGAAAATTGTTTGAACTAGTTCTTATTTTGGTCATATTTACTATCAAACTTGTGTCTTGTTGATTTTTACATTTGTAATGACCTTGTGTAGATTTGGTTTCAAGAGCCTGATGTTAGAGTGAGAAGACTCTCTACAAACCACAAGGACTACTTTGTCTCGGATAACCAACACTTGGAGGGAACTCGATGTTCTTGGTGTTGCCGAGTCTCTTCATTTGAAGCATCAATGGATACAATAGTATGGCCATAAAGTCACTTAATTTGATCCTCTTTACTAATCTCCTCACATATTGAAGGAGATAAATGATCAGCTGGGTATGTAACATTATGGTCAGTTGAGAGAAAGGTGAGCAAGTAGATCCTTAAAATAATGTGGAGAGAGGCCCTCCTCTTACTGGTAACAAACAACTTGAAACCACAAGCTTATCACCTTAACAACTAGAGGTATTTATTTGTAAATTCCATCATGTAGTTGGTTGTAAGTCTTAGGAGAAAATTTGGTGCCTATGAGAAACTAAGACATCTAAATCATGCATTTCTTCATTAGGATCAAACAAAAAAACTACCATTTCCGTAGCAACTTTCTATTGCATGGCTAAACTACCTCGTTAAACTTCCTTATATTAGTAAGTATTGTTATCAAAGTTTTCCTTTTCCAAGGCCTCATGTATGTTAAGCACTGTAGGGAGTACAAATTCTTGAAAGTGTCCATTACAACTCATTAAAATTGATTCTTTTCCCACAACAACATATTTCATATCAACAGTGCCTTTGAAGACATATTCAATTGCACACCTACCATTGTGTATTTATGTTTGTATAGGTCTGATACATTTTCTTATGAATCGTTCTGAGCATTACTAATATTCCCTCTATGTCTACTCCAAGCATTATTATTTTATGTTTGGAACCAAATTTTTGTTGTGCTTGTTGAAGACTAAATTTCTAAGGAAGTTTTGAAACACATTTATAATCAGCCATATTACATGACATATGATCTAATCTCTTAATTTTCAATTGATTTTCTTGATTTTATGGGTATCACTGGCTCTAAGTTTTGTAATAGGAATTGATTAGTGTTTTACAAAGGAAACTTGTACTTGAATTTCCTCCCAATGGAGAGAAAGGGGCAATAAAGATAGCTTGTTGCACTAAACCATCAAATTGTGGTTTATCTAATCTTGATGGCTCTATACTTCTGGGTTCTCAATAACAATGAGTGAATTCATCAAATCATCCTACAATGAATTGTAATGAATGTAACCCTTATTTGAAAATTTAGCCATATTTCTATGAACTTGATCATTTAAAGAGATTTTCTATGATCTAGAAGGGTTCATAGGTTATATGCTAAAAATATTCCCATGTTTCCCTTCGTCATCTATATTTGAGACCATTTTATATCAATTTCATTGATTCCTTTCCTCCCTTTAGATTTGATCATTCAAACATGCTTAAATATTGAGAAGCATTGTTGATATGGTGACTCTTGTAAACTAGAGTCTGGATAGGTCGATTGAATATCCAACCAATGATGTTAGAATATCCAACATGGATTGGTAGTTGCACTTGATACCTCTATGAGGTTTTATGCCAGGAATAACCTTGTTAGTTGTTGACTTTGAAGCATTTTTTCATTTTGTGTAATTTAGTCATCTACCATGGCAATGGAATTTGTTTGACTGAAGAGATGCATCTTGCTTCACATGTGTCATAGCTCCTGGGAGCAGAGGTGGTGTTCTCATACTTACATTTACTGTTCTAAATGCATAAGCATTATTTTTTTAATATATTACAAACGTTGTTTCAATCTTTCTCTTGTAGAAAATATCACATGCTCAAATTTTTTATATTGTGAACAAAATTTCTGCTCTAGTTGTGAAGATGACCTAGGATAAAATTAAATGTCATCAAGAAGGATTGTACTGTCAAAAATAATTTGTTCTATAAAAACTATTTGCATTATTCTTTGCAAAAGGTTGAATTTCTTATATTTCATATCACTAGAAAAATAAAGGACAAATTGACTATTGGGTTAAATTTCACTGATGTATTGGGACAGAAAAGAGTGTCTTTGTAGGAAAGTTGAAACCCTAGGGAAGAATTACCTTAGCCCATTACAAACGTTCATTTTTGGAGTAGTTTCTGATAACCTGAACTAGGGTAAGTTGCAAAATATATTTTTTAGATCTTCTATGATATCCCGTAAAGAAAAATGCACAAGAATTTACCACGAGAAATATATGGTGGGAGTGAACTAATTCAAAATTTCAAACCAATATAAATTGGATTTGTGACTATCTCTAGTTGTCTACAAGAGGTGGAAAATAAAGGCAAAAAAATTATTTGAGGATATTTCTTGATTTATTAATCTAGATAGTTCCTCGTTTGCGGTCAACTTTAGTTTATCTGCATAATAGACTAAATGCCATCTGTTGTCCACCTTCAGTGGCCACAAAAAGGAGATAATTTGGGTGCCATACACCATTTCTCCATGCATTAAGTTGGAGATCAAGTTGAATTTGAATATTTGAGAAGCATATATTAAATAAATTGGGTTGAGTAGTTAGCAAGAATCATATCCCAAACAAGGTAATGAGTTTCCTAATAATCAATAAACACACATGCAATATAGGTTATGTACTATGTAGTAAGCATTCAAAAAATATATATGATCTAATTACAAATAACGAGAATCACCCACTCCTAACCACAATTGTAATCATCATTCAGTCTAGTGTAAATGCCCAGTATTCACCCCGATATATGTCAGTTTTTTTGGTGTAGACATCTCAAGCCACAATGAGAATGTGAGTATCTGATCCAGGAGGATATTGTAAGTGTAGTGCATCCAAGAAGTCTAATTCATCTTTAGTTTCATCAGCTTCGCCAATATGGTCTCCAGTTAATTATGGTCCAGATTGCCATTATGGGTATGAAGATGATTATTGTCATCATGTGACAATATCTTTTGTAATGGTTTTTTTAATTAAGGTTAAAAGCCTAAGTGTGGAACTAGCACTTAAATGTTACAAACCTATGTTATAAACCATGTATAAATATCTATTACAAAACCCACATTTTGGACCATATATTAAAACCCATGCAAATACATTACATAGACCCTAACCTCATCAGAGACCGCAATGGAGCTTGTAAACCGTCAGAGTTCTAAAACATGTGAATAGGTGATGTTGACCACAACAGTGAACTACGAGAACCACAGTAGAACAGTCACATAGTTGGATTTATCACACAGTTCGGAGAGTAGTCTTGATAACCACAACCATTAGAGATGACAGTTGTCACACGCAGTAGGCTCTATGCCAAACGTCACCGGAACTACGTACAATAGACCACCAAGTGTCCACCACTGAGTTGACCATTCACTTGTCACATGTTGATAGTTCCATTTTTTGCACCTTCTACAAACCGCAGTGGGTTTATTTTAACATAAAGTCTAAATTGCGTTTTTAGTTGAGTTTTGTGTTATTTTTAATTAAACCACCATGTAACCGCTTCATTAGGTGTCACAAGGTGACAAGACGAAGGAAAATGAACATTCAATGTAACACATTCGTGCCTAGTTTGGCATAAGGGGCTCGAATGAACCAAAAAACTTATAAATTCATCCTTTTGTTCATTAGGTGTCACAAGGTGACAAGATGAAGGAAAATGAACATTCAATGTAACACATTCGTGCCTAGTTTAGCATAAGGGGCTCGAATGAACCAAAAAACTTATAAATTCATCCTTTTGTTCATGGAGGAAACAAGTAGAGTGGTTTTGAAGCTTTGTAGTCACATTCCTGTGAGAGAGAGAAAAATTTGTTTTTAGTGTTTCTTGGCCGTCTGGAGGTAGAATTGGGAACTGTGTTAGGAAACCAGCTCACAAAAAGATAAAAAAGATAGATCAATGCCTTAGAATTCAGCCTCTTTGAGGGGGCAACCTCCTTTACATTACACAAATGACCAATTCTTGGATGATACAAATGACAAGACCTCCTTTCTATATTTAGGAGTCTAAGGGGTCATAATATAATCAGAGCCAACATAGCAATAATAATGTAAGGGCACAATAATAACAATAATGGGCTTCTATGGGGCAGAATAATAACAATATGGGGACTACATGGGCACAAAAATATAATAAGGGGGTTGTACTAATAACAATAAGGGGTTACATTAGTAGTATAGGACCTAACATGCCCCTCTACTTCAAAGTGTTGTCCTCAACGCTTGAGTAGTTCTTGATGCTTCTATATAAATTCTTGTCCTCCCATGTGGAATCTTCAGTGGGTAAGTTCTTCCACTTGATGAGATACTCTAAAATTGATCTATTTTGTATCTATCGATTTCTTGGTTCTATGACTGCTTCAGGTTCCAATATGATTTTTCCTTCCTTGTCAAGTTCTCACAATACTATTTGAACTAGGATCCTCTGCAACTTTTAAATGAGTTCCTACTCCTTTGGGCGTATGGATATCTGTAAGGCTTGATGTTTGAAGGAACACTTCCTAGAATTGAATGAATAGCATGATCATGATCACGAATAGGTGGGAGGCCTTTGGGAGTCTCAAATACCTTGGAATGATTGTACAAAACGTTTTGGAGATCTGGAGAAATACATGATTTCGATGTGGGATCCTCTAGTGAATATAATTTTGCAATTACGCCCCATTTTTCTTTATTGAGAAGCTTTGTCATGCTGTTAGAGTTGATTATATTTTTAGGTTTCCCTTCGATACCCCTCAATTCAACTTCCTTTCCTTCCCAAAAAAATTTCAAGAAAAGTTCTTGAAAATTAAAAGCTATTGTACCCAAATATTGTAGCCATTGGACGCCTAGTAAAACATTAGCATCACCCATTGGAATGGAAAAGCATTGGGCTATTCAATACATATTCTCCCATGGATAGCTTGATATTATGGCACTTTCCAAAGCAATTTATGGTTCTTCCACTTGCAACCATCACTTGACACTCTAGTGTTGGATATAGGAAGCAATTCAATTCCTTGGCTATCTTACAATGAATAAAATTATGGGTACTACCCAAATCAATCAACACTATCACCTTTTTCTTCTTGATATGTCCTTCTATCTTGATAGTTTGAGGAGTGGTAATTTCTTCCAATGCATTACAATATATGGTTGGATTCATTTCTTGATGCTTGATGTGATCTTTCAATTCTTGAACATTTTTCTGCTTGATATGTCCTTAGATATTGATAGTTTGAGGAGTGGTAATCTTGGCCAATGCATTACAAGATATGATCAGATTCATTTCTTCTTTCTCAATGTGATCTTTCACTTCTTCAACCTTTTTCTTCTTGATATGTCCTTCTATCTTGAAATTTCGAGGAATGGTAATTCTTTCTAATGCTTTACAAGATATGGTCGGATTCATTTCTTCTTTCTCTAGGGTGGTTTCCTGGTGTATATCATCTTCTTTTGATGCTTCTTGATCCTTTTCTTCCTCCTCTTCATAATCTATGTAAAATAATTTCTTCTCAGCACACTTTTGACCTTTACTGTATTTGCTATCACAATTGTAACAAAGCCTTTTTTCTCTTTCTTCTTCCAATTGTTGTGGTGTAAACCTTGTAGGTTGTGGAAGGCTAGGAGAAAAAGCACTTCCATAATTATAGTCGTGAGTGGTGGGATTCCTTGTTTCCATAACTTTTCTTTCAATTTTTCTTGCCCACTTGAATTCCTTGTCCAATGAATCAGGTTCCCAAAGATGAACCTCCTCTGATATGCTATCCTTTAAAGTTCCTATGAAGACATCAACCATTTTCTTCTCTAGAATATCATCTACCCTTATATTCAATTTTTGGAAGTCCTCAATGTGCTATGCCATTGAACCCTTTTGTTTGAGATTTATCAATTGGCTAAAGAAGGTGTTTCTCTTTGTATCCTCATAATGTGCTATCATTTCCTCCGTGAAAATTGACCACATGACAAGTGGTTTACAAGAACAATTCCCTTTATACCATAAAAATTGATTCGGTTCTAAATAATTAGATGCAATATGTAGCTTTTGTAACAGTGGTACACCATGTAGATCAAAATATTTCTTCATCTGTAGTATCCAATTTACCGAATCCTTGCCATCAAACTTCCTCATCTCGCTTTTTCTTGATTTTAGGAGCTCGATCTTGAAACGATTGTAATTCTTTACTTTTATATATTTAAGTTCTAAAATTTATTTTTGTAATAGCCCTCTGAGTCCTCTTTCTAACTCTGCAAGTCTGATTGCAATTGGATTCCTAAATAAATATCTATTCCCAATCTCCCTCTATGACCTAATTATAGAGTAGTTCAGTAGAGTGAACTTCTACGATGTGCCACGTGTCATTGTTTCAACCTTAGGTTTTGAAAATTATACCCAAGAAAAATAAATTTTGTCCTCTTTCTGTAACTTCTTACAAAATTTCAATCTGATGCTCAGAGAGAACATTATGACAATTTTACCAAGGTGAACTGTTTGGAATGTAATTCATGAATCTGCAAAAATCCTAACTTCCTCAGATTATATCTCTAAAAATATAGCAAGACAGGATCTGAAATTCAGACTGAAGGTTTAGGGTGATTTCATCTCAAATGCTTTTCTTTTAGCTTCTGAAACGTCGCAGAAAAATAGTTATAGCGAAAATGCCATGATGACCTGTTTGGAGCAACGAAACCCTAGAATCAAAAGCTCTGATACTAAATGTTATGAAACCAGCTCACAAAAAGATAGAAAAGATAGATGAACACCTTAGAATTCAGCCTCTTTAAGGGGAAACCACCTTTAAATTACAAAAATGAAAAATTCTTGGATGATACAAATGACAAGACCTCCTTTCTATATATAGGAGTCTAAGGGGTCATAATATAATCAGAGCCGACATAGAAATAATAATGTAAGGGAACAATAATAACAATAGTGGGCTTCTATGGGGCAAAATAATAACAATATGGGGACTACATGGGCACAAAAATATAATAAGGGGGTTGTACTAATAACAATAAGTGGTTACACTAGTAGTATAGGGACCTAACAAACCGAGATAGGCATTGGAAATCTAGGAGAGAGATCTTTCTATTGACAGAGACTAGAGGTGACTGTGAGCACATTCAGTCTGGTGTTGTTTTTTTTTGGTAAATACTTCCTTGGATCAATCCTTAATAAAATGGACACCCATCTTGAAAGCAGACCCAGAGATGTAGTCCATCAGGGACAAAATCCGTAATCAATGTTTGTTGCCTTCTATCTCTATTCTTTTCTACAAATTCATGTTTAAATATGTTGCTTATGTTTTGTATTAAGTCATTAAATTAGTTTTTCTCCTTTAGTCTTCCACATTAAGCGCCTAAGTTAACAATCAATTCACTATTGGCAAATATTCAATTCTACTTCAATTTTGTTTATGATAAATATCAGATCATATAATTTGGTATCAAAGCAGGTTGCGTTTTGTAGAATTTTTGCCAGTGAATGTTAACCAGGTCAAGGTTGCGACGTGGAGAAGGAACACTTAAGGAGTTTGATCCAGAAATTGGAAAGAGAAAAGTCGCTCATCGATAGACAATGACAAGATCTGATGTAGGTGAAACTCCTGAAGAGAAGGTCCTGGATCAGGAACAGTTTCATCAAATGTTTTTGAACATGCAACAGATGTTGGGATAACTCTACGAAGATAAGAAGGTGAGAGATGCAACTTCTTCTTCAAAGACATTGAAGAAGGAGAAGGGAAAAGGAAAGGCTGATAAATCTCCTTCTCCTCCATCATCTCAATCATCATCATCATCATCATCTTCTTCTTCTAGGTCAGATTTTGAAATAGAAAAGAAAGCTGAGAAATCATCTCTTTCGAAACTTGATGCTAAATTCGAACTACCTATTTATGATGGCGAAATGAATCCTGAAAATATAGATAACTGGATTAAGAAATTAGAAGTGTATTGTAGAATTCAGAACATTTCTGATGGAAAAACAAAAATTCAGTTAGCTACACTTAGAATGGGGGGAACAACTTTAATTTGGTTGGAAATTAAAACTCAAATAGATGTAAAGTGGAAAGCTAAAGTCATCTCTTCATGGTCTAAGTTTTTAAAAGCTCTCAGAAAACAATTCTATCCTTTGGGATACATGCAACAAGCTGTTATTGGTTGACAACATTTGAGGCAAGGTAAAGGGTAGAATGTTTAGGAGTTTACTCAGGAATTCAGGAAGAAAGCCTTGGCGCTTGGTATTCCATTGGATACACGTGAAACTTTATTAAAGTACATTGGAAGGCAATTTACATTCATATTTATAGCATATATTATTGATGTTTAATGGTGATGAATTTGATGAAGTGTGTGTGTTCAATCCATACATATTGAATCAGGTGGCAGACCATTCAAATTTTCATCAAAAGCATCTAGACAGTTCGAAATCAAGGATTCTAAAGACAACAAGAGGAAGAGAAGTTCAAATGCAAAGAGATCAATGATAGCTTAGAAGGAAAGCGAAAGACCTACTTGTACTCACTACCAGAGGATTGGACATGATGAAGCCAAATGTTGGAAAATTCACCTAGAACTCAGACCAAAGAAGTTATAGAAGAAGAAAATAGAAAAGAAGGCTAATGCAACAGTCCAACAAGATTTGGGCTCTGACTCAGGTGATGAAAGCAAAACAACCACAATGGCTTCGACAGGTAAAAATTCTGACACTAGTTCAAGTTCTAGTACTTCTGTATATTCTTCAAACATAAATCATCTGAATGAGGATACAAGAGTTGAATTATTTCACATAAGGATAACTTCTAAGGACACCAAAATAGATACATTGTTTGACAGTGGATCAAAGGAAAATTTAATATTTGAATATTAGTTAAGAAATTGGGTTTGGAGACATAGAATCATCCATGACCATACTCATTAGGTTAGCCAAATAAAGAGACTCAAATTAATGTCACAAAGCAGTGTCATTTAAAATTTGCCATCACAACTAATTACATTGATCAAGTAGATTTAGATGTGATTCCAGCAGACATATGTGGAGTAGTGCTAGGGAGTCCTTATTTCTATGATCCTGATGTAGTGTTTCATAAGAAAGAGCATAAACATTGCCTTAAGAAATATGGGATTGAATACATTGTCAAGGCATATAAACTCAAAACACACTTGGATTTAGTTACTGTTAATTAGATGAAGCGATTAATAAGTTCAAGTAAGAGATATGTAATAATGGTTGTAAAAGAACAACATAAGGATCAACATGATGCTTTTTCAGGTTGTGAATCTTAGTTTAAAGATAGATTGGTTAAAGTGGTAGATTCTTTTCAAAATCTATTTAAAGAACCAAAACATCTTCCTCCTAAATGGGAAATACAACATGAGATACAATTGATGTCTGATGCCCCTCTTCCTAATGTCAGAATGTATCACATGCTAGCCATAGAGAATGAATAAATAAAGAAGCAAATCCCAGAGTTGATTCAAAAAGGTTTCATACGACCCAATTCATCTCCATGTGGTTTACCCATAATTGGTTCCTAAGAAATATGGGACATGTCGAATGTCTGTCGACTTTAGGGCCTTGAATAAAATAAAAATAAAAAATAGATATCCTCTTCCCAAGATAGATGATTTACTTGATCAATTGAAAAATGTTGTCTATTTCACTAAGTTGGATTTGCATACTGGGTATCATCAAATTTGGATTGCAGAAAATGACATCTAGAAAACTACATTCAAAATCAGGCAGACTATTTGAATGGTTAGTAATTCCTTTTGGTTCATGTAATGCGCCAACAAATTTCATGCAGGTTATGAATGATGTGTTCTACCCATACATTGATAAATTTTTCATAATCGACTTAGATGATATCTTGATTTTCAGTTCCAGTATGGACGAGTATGTTAGGCATGTCAAATAGGTTTTCAAAGTGTTTCACAAGGAAAAACTGTACCTTAAACTTTCCAAATGTGAGTTTGGGAAAACTTCATTGTATTATCTTGGTTACATAGTTGGAGGGGGAAATTTGAAAATAGATCCAACTAAAATTGTTGTGATTGTTAAATGGCCAAGACCACATAATGTACTTGAAGTTAGGAGTTTTCTAGGTGCAGTTCAATATTGGAGAAAATTTATTGTTCAATTTTCCTTGATTGCATCACTATTACATGCTTTAACAAGTTCTAAAGTTTCCTTTCAGTGGGGAGGGAAACAACAAAAATCTTTTGATGCACTTAAGCAGAAAATTGTCACAACACCAATATTAGCTTCACCTGATCTTCAACAACCATTCGAAATTGAAATAGATGCTAGTGGTTATGAAATGGGTGTAGTTTAACTTGAAAAGGGGAAACCAATTTGTTTTCATTTTGAAACTTTTTCTAAGGAAGTTATAAATTATCCAACATATGATAAATAACTATTTGCTTTGATTGAAAGTGTAAAGAAATGGAAACACTATTTAATGGGTAAGGAAACATTGATTCATACAGATCATCAACCGCTTCAGTACCTTCAGTCTCAGACTAAGTTGCAACAATCTTGCCATTACAAATGGATGGGATTTCTTCAGCAATTTCACTTAGTAATTAAGTACAAGAAAGGTGTAACAAACAAAGTAGCTGATATTTGTCTAGACCATCTTTGAATGCTTTAGTAGTGCTGCAAAATAGTTCTTTAAAACATGAAAGTTATATAGAACAATATAGTACCGATGCTTATTTCAAAGATATTTATGAATCACTAACTCATGGTACTGAGGTGGAAGAAGTCAATTATCATATTCATGACAAGTTGTTATATCATCTGGGTAGGTTATGCATACCATAGATAGAAAGGGCGCATGTTATTCGGGAAGCACATTCTTCTCACATTTCAGGACATTTTGGTGTAAGTTAGACAATGACACAAATTCAAAGGTATTTTTACTAGCCTTGTATGTATCAAACAATTGTCAAGTACATTAAAGGATGTGTGATGAGTTCGACCAAGCCAAGCAATCAAAATACTAGTTTGTACGTGCCAATTCTAGTTCCTTTGTGACCATGGGACAACATTGCCATGGATTTTGTTGGAGGAATTCCTATGTCCAGGAGAGGGCATGATTACATGTATGTTGTGGTTGATAGATTAAAAAAGAAGTGCATTCTTGTTACGTGCAAAAGGAAAGTGATAGTTGAACGTACTGCACAGATGTTATTTCAACAGGTATGGGTTCATTTTGGGTTACCTACTTCCATTATTTCTGATCGAGACACTTATTTTGTAGGAGAGTTTTGGTCCACTTTGTGGGGACTCATGGACACAAAGCTGAAGAAGAGCACAAATTTTCATCCACAAAGCGATGGATAGATAAAAGTGGTGAATAGGACAATCATACATATCCTCTGAGATTACTGTAGTAAACATCCTAAGTTGTGGATGAATATTTACCTTATGTGCAACATGCTTACAATTGATCCTTACATTCTTTGACTAATCAATCGCCATTTGAAACATGTTGTGGGTATATACCAAAATCACTGATGAATTTCATGTTCGATGAAGAAGATAAAGTTGGTGGACATGATGATGCAAACAAAGCAGTTAAGTTCATTCAACGGATACAATATATACATGAAGTAGTGTAGGATCAGTTAGAGAAGAGTTAGGCTATGTACAAAATGCACCATGACAAGCATTAGATCGATCATCATTTTCAGGTCCGTGATAAGGTATGGTTGTATATCAGTAAAGACAGGTTGAAAGGTGAAGGTAAGAAACTGAAACTCATCAGATATGGGCCTTTCAAGATTGTTGAAAAGATTGGAAATAATGCATTTCGATTATATTTATCTCCTTACATGCGTATTTATATGAGTTGTAAATGTGGAAAATATGGAGTTGTATGAACCTCCAATGATCATGGATCCCAAGGAAGATACAAAGATTCCTACTATTGATGATTTGACACCTAAATATATGAATGAGTTGCAGGAAGATACCACATGGATAGGAAGGTTCAATCTTCAAAGCATGGAGATGTTGAATATCTTCGAGTGGGACTCAAGGGCATGAATCCAAGCAAGGCAAGATGGATGGAGATCGAAAGAGTGAGGGAGTTGTACCCTCACCTGATATCTTCTTAAATCAAACTTTTGTCATCCAAAAGATTTCAAGTGGAGAGGATTGATCCAGGAGGATCTTGTCAGTGCAGTGTGTCCAGGAAATCCAGTTCGTCTTCAGTTTTGTCAGCTTTGCTAGTATAGTCTTCAGTTAATTATAGTCCAGATTGTTGTCATGGGTATGAATATGATTATTGTCATAATGTGACAATATTTTTTGTAATGGTTTTTTTTATTAAGGATAAAAATCTAAGTGTGGACCTAGCACTTAAATGTTACAAACCTATGTTATAAACCATGTATAAATATCTATTACAAAACCCACATTTCAGACCATATATTAAATCCCATGCAAATACATTACACAGACGTTAACTGTGTCGGAGACCGCAAAACCATCATAGTTATGAAACATGTGAACAGGTGATGTTGACCATAACAGTGGACTGCGAGAACCACAACAGAACAATAACACAGTTGGAGTTATCGCGCAGTTTGGAGTGCAGTCTTGATAACCACAACAATTAAAGATGAAAGTTGTCACATGAAGTAGGGTCTACACCAACCGTCACCGGAACCACTAGCAACATACCACCAGGTGTCCACCACTGAGTTGGCTGCTCACTGGTCACATGCTGATAGTTTCATTTTCTGCACCATCTGCAGACCATTAGCAAGATTATTTTAACCTAAAGTCTAAATTAGGTTTTTCCTTGAGTTTTGTGTTATTTTTAATTAAACCACCATGTAACCTCTTCATTACGTGTCACAAAGTGATAAGACTGAGGCATATGAACATTCAATGTAGTACATTCATGCCTAGTTTGGCATTAAGGGCTCGAATGAACCAAAAAACTTATAAATTCATCCTTTTTTTCATGGAGAAAACAAGTAGAGTGGTTTTGAAGCTTTTTATTCAGATTTCTGTGAGAGAGAGAGAAATTTGTTTTTAGTGTTTCTTGGTTGTCTCGAGGCAAAATTAGGAATCGAGATAGGCATTGGAAAGCTAGGAGAGAGAGATTTATGTTGATAGAGATTAGAGGTGACTACGAGCACATTTAATCTGGTGTTTTTTCTGTGTAAAGACTTCCTTGGATCAATCCTTAATAAAATGGACGCCCATCTTGAAAGCGGACCTGGAGATGCAGTCCATTAGGGTTGAACTTCGTAATCAATGTTTGTTGTCTTCTATCTCTATTCTTTGCTGCAAATTCATGTTTAAATATCTTGATTATGTTTTGGATTAAGTCATTAAATTAGTTTCTCTCCTTTAGTCTTCCACATTAAGCACCTACGTTAACAATCAATTCACTATTGGCAAATATTCAATTCTACTTCAGTTTTGTTTATGATCAATATCAGATCAGTAACTAATAAGCATGAAATAGTGTTTCATATAAAAAAAAAAAATCACTTTTCATAAATAAAATATCTCTGATGGGCCATATTTGTTTAGTGGTTTGAGAAGAAAATTCCATGTAAAAAAATAACCATCTCAAATTCAAGGAGTTGAAAGAAATGTACTAGGGAGGAAGGCCCAAATTCTGAAATTAGGATAGGGTTTCAAACTTCACAATCAAATTACCAGTAAAGGATCATGTTGAGAACCAACCAAGAATATATAATAGCATATGAAAATATTCTTCACAATATTTTTTTTTTTAATCTTAGAATTGGTAAAGCTTAGGGCTCAAATGAAAAACCATGAGGAACATATTTATCAGTTTGTGTCTTGGAAGGTTAATACCTCAAAATATTACAATACTAATAAATGAATATTTTTATTACAAAATTGAAAGGCCCTACTTGCCAATATCAAAACCCTAATGGTTAGCATGATCGATATGAGGCAATAGCCAAAGACAAGATTTTCACATGTAGTGGACTGAATAATATGATTAAATGGAGCATCAATTAGCACAGAGCTCAATTTCACTTGATGTTCCTTTGAGTATTACATTCTTATCTAAGTGAAAATTTAGCAGTAAATATATATTCTTTTCACAATTATATCATGAAGCACCATATTAATGATGCCCCACAGACCTCCACCTTTAGGGAGGCTATGTCTTCTTCCCATGATGCCCATAATTTTGCGTAAAGTGTAGTAGATTCTAGAAAATATGCACCATATATTCAGTGCGTATATAAATATATGCATGTATTCATGTTGACCCATATCAAACTAATTTTAATATTTGCAATATTTTGAATTAACTTGGTTGCAAGCTTCCATTTCTGGAATTGAAATGAAACTCTTAAGAGTTTTGAACATGTTTATTAGGGATTTGAGCTTTCATGGGGTATGAAACGCCCCTCTTTACCATCCAACCAAGAGAAGTCACCTTGTAATCCAAATTTTCCACTTGTAATTGCAAAGTATCTATGCACAAGAGAATATCCTATTAGGACTCGCTTCTTTCTAGCACGACTTTACCCAAGGTAGTTTTGATTTGCCAATAGAGATATTATGTTTTTTACATATATTGGGTGTGCCTTGATCTAGTATTACCCTGATCTGGATTCCACTGTCCTATATTTTCTTCAACCTCTATATTTGATAGAAATATTCTTACCACTCTTGCTTCATTCTCAATAATTTCAATTCCTTCCTAGCTACCCTAGGGGTATGCTCCAAATAATTCACTACAAAGGCTTTTATGTCATCTTGTGTTGTCATGTGCAAGGAGACTCCTTGACCTTGAATTATGTGATGGTTAGGGGAAGAAATAGGATGAGACATGGATTTTGATAAAACAAGGTATGGGGGGAGTGGGATAGGGGACGTAAGGAAAAGATCATGTGTGAGAGACCAACAAAATAGTGTCCACTAGCCTGAAAGATAAATCAGAGCTACTTGGAACCATAATATCAACATAGGACTTGAATTCGGGCATCAACTTATTAACTAACCGTGATCTTCTCCATATTCACAAGGCAAGGTTCATGAACAAGGCCATAATTACAGTCATGTGTTTCCATAACCATATTTGAATACCTCTGTTTGAGATGATGGAAATTATTTCCCTCATTCCATCCATTTTATGTAGGCATTCATGAACTTATTGTTTTTTTGGATGGTGATATTACCATCCAAAATGTGCCACTACTACAGATACCTCCCATCTCTATGATGAACTTAATTTGATTTTTTTTTTTAAGTTTTTAAAGAAAAGGTTCATGAGAAAATTTGGGGAAACTAGATCCTTCTCTTCTTGTACATGAAGGAAAATATGAAACTATTTTACCTTATCAGAATCACTTTGTAGAATTGAAAGCTTTTCTAAAGCGATACAATGAGCCAGATCAAGAGTTTCTCAAAAGTAAGCTTGCAAATATTTTACTGCCTTGATTGTTGATGATACAGTTATTGTATGGAGCTTAGAAATATTTTACTGCCTTGATTGTTGATGATACAATTAGTGTATGGATATTCTACTTTCCTGTTGATGATATACTTTACTATGTTAAATTTTGGTCTCTTCGTAAACAAGATGGTTTGACATTTTATTCTATTGTCTTTGTCATGCCAATTCTTCAATATTTATCTACTACTGCTCAAAGTGAAATGTAGTGGAGCTAGAAAACATAGCCATTATGTGTTGAGAATAGAAACAAGAAATGGTAAAAATAACATTCAGAATATTCCCATTTTAATTTGTCCTTGAATTAAAATTCGAATTTAGTCTCACTGGCTGCTTGGAAAATAAATAATTAGTTCATATTGAGTTAATTAGTTGGAGAAATTCAAGCTAGAAGTCTTTGTGAAGTCATGCAACAGTTATCACTAAAATTAAGGAGATTATCCCTTAATTAAGGAGACAAGGATGAGTTTTAATTAGTTAGCTCAGTGAACTGAGTTAAGTCTAGTCAAATTAGTTCCAAATAGTTTGAGGAACTAATTGTGAGTTCTTTCAGTTAATGCATGCATGCATCAAACTAGTGTACTCTAGATAACTAAAGTTTCTCTCATAAATAACTCATGCATGTCTATTCAGAGAAATACCTAGTTGAGATTAAAGACAGGTACAATGTACTATCAGTTGGAGGAATTTTCTTATAAAGGAAACTCATCCATGCATAAGGAATAAGGTTCCTTGAGGATTGCACAGTTTTACAAGGTGTGAGATCAGTGTGAGTGATCAATGTTACACTTGGTAATAAGAGGATCACCTAGAGAAATTGTACAAGGAAATAGGAGGCTTGGAGGGAAGAGGAGAAGGTTTGTGAGAAACCTTGTTTGCCTGTGAGCATCTAGGAGGATTGTACTGAGAGCTAACTAGCTATGATACCTAAGACTTTGTATAATCTTGATGTATTTCCACCTTGTATGATAATACATATAGTGGGGTTTTTAGCTGAGGATTTCCCTTGAGTATTTTCTGTGTTTCATGTGCATTGATTCTTCTTCTTATGGTTATATGTGTTCAACTCTAATTTAGCTCGATCAAAAATCTTCCGCAAGTTTGATAGTAGAAGTAGATTATAGTATTTTTCTTTGGTATATTGCATTATCGAGTTAATCTACAATCATATTTTCTACATAGATCTCAAAGGTAGATTTGTAGAGAATTTGCAGGAAATTCTACATGGTATTAGAGCTAGCTGATCTATAGAGAAATTTCTACATGGTATCAGAGCAAAGGTTATCAAAGTTGTGAACATTATACTGAGAAGAGAATAAAATGTTTGAAGTTTGGGGTTGTAGGTACAAATCAAATTCATATCATACTTCAGGTTGCTCAATGGAATTCTATGGCTTGAGACACGAGTATGCCTTGGATGGCAGCTTGAATTACATAGCATGGAAAGATCGCATGGAGGCTATATTAGAAGACAACAGCTTGAAGGATTTCATTGATCGAAAAATCCCAAAGCCAGCTTCAACCAATGCACAAGAGTTGGCTGAGTGGAAGAAGTGTGTGGCAAGGGCGAGACAGATCATCCTTGAGGGAGTTTGAGACCATATTGTCTCAAGTCTCCATGGGAAGGATACTCCATATTCAATGTGGAAGACATTGAAGGACCTCTACCAGAACAGTAGTGACCAAAGAAACTGGCACTCAAGGATAAGCTTCAGAGAATCAAGATGGAGAATGATGATACTATTTCCACATATCTGAACAAGCTCACCACCTATAGAGATGAGCTTGGAAGTGTGGGAATAACTACTGCTGATGAAGATATGGTGAGCCTCACTCTCCTCAGCCTTCCAAAGAGCTAGAATAGCTACCAAGGCTCTGTGAATGCAAGGGAGAAACTACTAGATTGGGAACGACTGTGGTCAGATTTCATGCAAGAGGAGATCAGGAGGAGCACACAAGATGGTTCTTCATCCAAGGATGATGAATAAAATTTGGCCTCAGCAGGTAAGGCAAGGAAAGGGAAGGAGAATGATTCTCATTCCAAATCGAATTCTTCTCATGGAGGGAAGAAGGTTGACATGTCTAAAGTGAGATGCTTTAATTGTCATGAGATGGGTCATTATGTGACTAATTGCACATTGAAGAAGTCCAAGAAGGGATCCTGGGAAGGATCGGAAGGTGAGGCATTAGCCTCTTAGTTTGATATGTACTTTACTCTCATCGCATGCATGGTGTTGTCAATGATGGGTTGTGGTTGGTTTCTTGATAGTGGAGCCTCATTCCACATGATAACGATAAAATTTTATTCAGTACCTTGGAGGAGAAAGACCTCAAGATGCACATAGAGATGGGTGATGATGAAAGGTATAGTGTTTCAGGAGTGGGCATAGTTCCTTTTTAGAGGGAGCATGGAGCTCTTATCACATTGACAGATGTGAAGTATGTGCCTAGACTAAAGAATAATTTGGTATCGATCGTGATGTTGGAGGATAAAGGCTATGATGTTGTCTTCAGTAAGGGAAGGGTTTTCCTTAGACACATCACCACAAGACAGGTGAAGCAGATCGGCTCACGAGTCAAGAACCTGTATGCTCTTGAGGCTCAAGATGCATGCAAAGCCTTGAGGAGCAAGGAAAATGTTAGAGACTTGGTGGTTGAGAGGAAGAGTAAATTACCTCTCAACATATATCCCAGAAGAAGTCTCAGACAATTGTGGAGGAGTCACAATTGGAGATGTTGAGAGGAGACCAAGTGGAGGCATCCACTCATACAGAGAACTCTAGTAAGGGAAATTTTGAGCCAAGTCAACATAGGGATCACATGCATCCATACTTCCATGTGTGAGGTGGGGCGATGTGAAGTGATAGTCCCAAGAAGGCTGAAATTGGGCAGGGTCTATTGAGAGGTTTTATCTCATGGATCGTACCTTGGTATGGGAGCCCAAAGTACATAGTAGTGGGAGGAATTAGTGGGATTGATGCAGTCAAAGATCAAACTGACAGAGGCTAGAGAAGTCAGATACTAAAGAGCATACAGAAGGATTGACAACAATGCAGAAAGGCTGAGTTAGTAGAAGTGAAGAGTTTTTCAGTCGACAGAAGAAATAAAAGTCAGGGACTTTGATGACAGAGGTATCATTGTGATTCAGGTTGGATATTTTTTGTTTCTAGAGTTGCTGGAGCAACAACACTAGAGAGTAGTGTTGCATGTAGAACATTCCAAAGGTTCAGGATCAGGATCGAGTTGAACTCCTTTCTTGTTTAGAGGGAGTGTTGAGAATAGCAACAAGAAATGCTAAAAATAGTGTTCAAAATATTCCAATTTTAATTTGTCCTTGAATTAAAATTCGAATTTAGTCTCACCAGCTGCTTGGAAAATAATTAATTAATTCATATTGAGTTAATTAGTTGGAGAAATTCAAGCTAGAAGTCTTTGTGAAGTCATGCAACAATTATCCCTTAATTAAGGAGATAAGGATGAGTTGTAATTAGTTAGCTCAGTTAAATTAGTTACAAATAGTTTGAGGAACTAATTGTGAGTTCAGTCGGTTAATGCATGCATGCATCAAACTAGTGTACTCCAGATAACTAAATATTCTCTCATAAATAACTCATGCATGTCTATTCAGAGAAAGATCCAGTTGTGATTAAATATAGGGACAATGTACTATCAGTTGGGGGAATTTTCCTATAAAGGAAACTCATCCACGGAGAAGGAATAAGGTTCCTTGAGGATTATGTAGTTTTATAGGGTCTATGATTAGTGTTACACTTGGTAACAGGAGGATCACCTAGAGAAACTGCAAAAGGAAATAGGAGGCTTGGAGGGTAGAGGAGAAGGTTTGTGAGAAACCTTATTTTCCTGTGAGCATCCAGGAGGATTGTACTAAGAGTTGGCTAGCTGTGAGAGCTAAGGCTTTGTATAATCTTGATGTATTTCCACCTTGTATGATAATACAGATAGTGGGGTTTTTAGATGAGGCTTTCCCCTTAGTATTTTCTATGTTTCATGTGCATTGATTCTTCTTCTTATGGTTATATGTGTTTAGCTCTGATTTAGCTCGATCTTTAAGCTTCTGCAAGTTTGATGGTAGAAGTATATTATAGTATTCTTCTTTGGTATATTGCATTATCAAGTTAATCTACAGTTATATTTTCTACATAGATCTCAGAGGTAGATTTGTAGAGAATTTACAAGAAATTATACATTATGCTTTTGTTGGAAGAAGGTACATTTACATTGTTGCATCTAGATAGATGTTAATGTTAGATTCAATTTCATTCATAAGTTCATATTGTATTCATAATATATTGAGGACATATGAGTTTGAACTAGTAAACTGAGGCCTAAGTTCATTTAAAACTTGGCTTAGAAGTATTATTTAGCTCTCGCCATTTAAGTGTATGCATCTTATAGTCTTTTAGATATTGTGGTTGGGAATTGAACATAATGTATAGTAAATATTTTATTTTTATCCTAGGAGACTTACTATCTTTTTTGCTATGTAGTTAAAGAGATAAGGCAGATGAAAACGCTGAATGTTTTTGCAGAGAATCCAGACAACAAGATAGCATATGAAGCACATACAACTAAACATGTTTCTTAGTTTCCCGCCATTGCCTCTACAACGACACATATAATATCCAACCTATAATGTGTCTACTATTGGGAGATTCAAAACAAAATTTGGCATGTCACATAGTTGGAAGGGTAATAATTGGTGGATGTCACCTTATTGCGGGCATGCTGTCAACCTGCAATGCATCTTTTATAAGTGGATGCAAAACAAATGCTTCCATACATGATAGTAAAAAGGTTTCCATACCTAAAAACTCTATTAACAACCTCCCATTTGCATCCAAAGGCCAAATAAATAGCAAATACTGAATATTTGGCATTCATTTTGCTTGTATAATCTCATAAGAGAGATTTTGTGCTTGGCACCCAAGTTGGGTGACATGTAATATTTTCATCTTGGCATGTTTCATAGATTGATATAAAACTGAAAATGTGTAGAACTATCCCCATTTCTAGCTTGTGGTTGATTTTTTATTGCTTTTTCCACAAGCAAAAGGGTTTTTATCATAAAGTTGATATCTGAGATTCTAAGAGGAATTTCTCTTTTTGGCATTCAATATTGTCAAATTTATTATCTTTTTAGCTTGCAATATTAACAATGCAAATCAATAATTGACTTGTTAGTTGGGTATTGTCTTTTCTACTACATATGTATTTGAATAATAATTGCTTGTTTGATATGACTGTAAGTATTTTGTTGCAAGCTAGTTTTTGATTTGTGTTTTTTGGCATTTTGTATTGTGTTTTCCTTATATAAATGATGCCATTTTAAATACTGTAGCTGAAAAAATTAAATTCTTTTTCCTTGATTTGAGTTTTGTCTACATGACTTCAAACTATGTTACATAAGCTTAAGGCTTTGAAAATGCCTCTTAAATCAGAGCATGTTGCATGCTTAGCGGGAGATGGTGTGACTCTAGGAAGACTGCATGTGGCTTGTGTAATGGTAGAGGCAAGATATGTAAATAGTGTAAAGCAGGCATTCAGTAAATATCTATATGATGGAGGACCTGCTTATGCCATGTATGCAACACTTAATTCACCCTATATTTTGGTCTTATATGTGACGCTTATCGGTCAAAATTGAACTACATAATGTGGATCTTAGTCTTGCTAAAATCTGGATTGAATGCCATTCTCTTGTAGGGGTGCTGAAATCCTTGCTAAAGAGGCTATAAAATTGATATGCTAGAAAGAAGTAGCTATCTTGGCTCTTCCATGGGGATTAAAGAACTTGTTTCAGTTATCAGAAAGATTAAAGAAGTTGGCCTTCATGGAATTGAAGTATATAGAAGTGATGGAAAAGCAACTGGTAAGGTCTTTGATGTGCAGATGTTTTGAGTGTTCTGATTATTTATTTAGGAGCGAGCTTTAAGAATGGTCATTGAATTTTATTATGTCTTTGTAGTTTAAATTTGATTTAATCAAATTTAAAACCCCTTCCCCTATAAGTAATTGCAATTATGATTACTGCTTCATCAGAGAAACTTTACTATTTGGTTTGAATGTATTACATCTCTACCTTCCAGTCATTTGTCTTGGCTATTTTATTACTCGGGTATAATGTATGAAACAGGATTTCATGAATTAGCTCATGCTTACCATTTATTGAAGCTTGGAGGCTCTGATTTTCATGGAAGAGGTGGCCCTGATGAAACTGATTAAGGAAAAGTAAATATTCTAGATTAAACAATGCATGAATTTCTCAAGGTAGCTCAGCCTATTTAGAATGTAGCTATTAGGAATATCAGCTTTGTAAAAGAGAGCAAGGGCATTGGCTTTGATTCCTTTGACAAGTACAAATGTTTAAAAGGTAACATGCATATCAGAAATAATGCCCTGAGTGACAAGGAAGATATTGTAGCTTTGCATCTATCTTCTTGGTTGACCAAGGAAGAAAGATTAACCGTTGAAGAGGAAGTCATCAAAATAAAACTTTCATACATTGTTATTTACGATAAGGGGAAAGGGACTTTTGTTTTTAGTAGATAGTCTCCAATCCTATTCTATGATAATTTTATGAATGATGCTGCATGCATCCACATTTGATCTCTATTTACTTGTTGAAGCCATGCATTAGGGCTAGTAAGATGTTCACTAGTTTACAAATGTCAGACATCATTTCAATACATCAAATTGTTTTGTTTTCATGGAATTCAAAGATACAACAATAATGTTATTTTGTCTTGGAAATACTAAATTATTTTGTTCTGAGGTCACCGAGTTTGAGTTGTTCATTGTAGCCACCACTCGATCCTTTAACAAGCATTTGAAATTCAAAGTGTAATAAAGATCTTTTAGTTTCTTTCCAGAAGAAGATTGCTACAAGCCAATGAATATAACTGTGATTAAACTAAATGTTGCACTTGGTACCATAGGCCTTGTAATAGGGTTGTACTCCATTGCAGTCTATGATAGTAGACTGATTTGTAACTGCTTCATGTACAATGACATATGATATAATATATTACCTACATAACTGTAACTTTTAATATTTTAATAGACCATGTAATGAAGAAATATTTATCTTTGAAAAGTTATGGACCCATGTTGCACAACTTGATAATTAACATGAATTTTGAATCTATGACTTTGCACAATGCTCTGTTATAATTTATTGTATGGTTGTAGTGACAATCACCTAGTTCTAGTTAGTTTGAGGCCCTTGGTAAGGATCGTCTATTCATATGATGGAGTAAACAAACTACTTGTATATTTATTTCTATTGGATTTAGCTGGTTGAATGAAACATGGTATATATTAATGGTCTTGGAAAGGGAATTGATTGTGTAAGAGTAGAGAACGTTTTGGATGATTTTTATATCACACTCAACAAGAATTCCTTACCAGGTTACACGAATGTTTTCTTTATATATTTAGATGTAAGGGATTCATTGGTTTTACTTTCTCCATGTGATGATATATATTACTTTCAGACCTTACATTTTCAGGTGATAAAATTATTATGGTTCTTGGTGGTATTCACATAGGGAGTCCTACATTAACCACTCATGGGTTTCTTGAGGATGACTTTACTAAGGTTGCTGATTTTATCCACGAGGGGGTACAGATAGCTATTAAGGCTAAGAGCTTTGTGAAAAGTACAAAATTAAAATATTTTATAGAATTTATTGAGTTAGACAATTTCCAGCTATGAAATATCATTTCTAATCTCAAAAATCAGGTTGAATCGTTTGCTAGCCAATTTTCATTACCTGGTGTGCACACTGAAAATCTTAGTTAGATATGACGTGCTCACAACCTATGAAGTGTCCTTATTGGCATTGCTAATTTCATAACATCACAAGGAATTTCAACAATAATCCCCGGTATATGAAAAGAAAGTCAACATAATTACTTGTAAGAATTATTGAACCTAGCTTCCAGAGAAACTGTTATTGTTGGGCACTCATTAAAGAGTGAATTCCCAGATTTAAAGGTTATCCATAATGTTGTAATAGATACAACCCTCTTGTACAAACATCCTCGTGGCACAAATTTTAAGATGGATTTACAAATCATTACAAAAAGGTTTTTCAACAGAGAGGTTCAATAGTCAAAAAATGGTCAGAATATTGTTGAAGTTTCAAGAGGTGCAATAGATCTAGTGTTAGTGAAGATTCAAAATGGGCCAACATTTGGAAATTCTCATTTCTCATTAAAAAATTAGTCTCATTGTTGAGTGATCATAGTAGGACATGTTCACTTATTGATTGCTAGGTGAATTAATGAGCTACATCAGCTACATATTTTTTAAAATAATCCCAAGGGTTTTTCTCTGTAAATTATTGGATTCACCTCTTTTTTATGTAGAGCCATGTTTTCATCACTTTCCTATGTGAATATTATTTAAATTCCATCTCTCTTCTTGCTTTATCAAGGTAATTTGAAATCGATTTGTAGGTTTTGAAGGCAACAATTTGTTACTTCTCCCACTGCTATATACATATCTTCAACATATAACTGCAAATTAGGGGTATTTATTAGCTAAATTCACAAATATACTCAGCTTTGGAATTTCATGTTGGATTCATTTATTAATTCTCAGTTGTTCACTTTTCATCATCTAAGGCTTGCAGGGATTTCTATACTAACTGTTAGGCCCAAGATAAACTGTTAATTGTTTTCTTCCACCTTCCATAATGAGCCTTTGTGCTCTCTACTGAATGATACCCCATGCTCAATGGAAAGGTTTATGGTCTTTTATTCTAGTGTGCTGACATTTATTATGAACCATGTTATCTTGTTTTTATGACTTTAGATATGCCACCTTGAGCTTAATGATGTGAGCTTCTGTTGTGGTGACAATGGGTAGATATGTTAGACTTTAGGCTTCTGTGGTAGTTTTTTCAAGTAGAATTATCCGGATTCTCCACAGCATTATGCTTATTATGTCGACGTTTTCAACCCCAAAGGGGGTCCATCCTCAGGACCAAATTTGATAGAATATGAATGACAGTTATTTTTGCAGAAACTAGTGTTTGGTTTGCACCAAACATCATGGTAAACAATAATGATTGAGTAGATTAGTTAATAGGCTGAAACTGAACTCAAAGATGGGACCTTGAATGTAGAAACACTATGGTAATCATTGCTAGTGTATCACAAAATGTTAAGTGTAGATTCTGATTGTTGAAATTGTTAAAAGTGTGCAATAGTGTTGGCACTCCCAACCTTGAATGGTAAGTAGTAATACTGATTAAGATCGGATTAGAGGATGGGCTGCAATTTAACTTATAATGCATTTAATAACATGGTAGGAAGTAACTGAAAATAAATATGTGAAGATCGTTGGTCTAGTGGGATTAAAAAAAATGTTACAAGTAAGAATGTTATCCAAAAACAACCATTGATGGCTGAATGGGTCATGCTTTGAATAAAAATTTCATTAATAAAAACTAAGAAATTATAAAAGCCCTGTAAGAAATTAAAAATGACTGTGAAACCATATTTCAACAATGGCAACAATTGCATTGTGTGGTTTGTAATGGAAACATATAATCGTTTTGCAAGAAATATGGTGAATATGAAAAATGCTAATGGGACTTGGAAATGGTGCTTGATACAATTAGTATGGTGCATCAATAATAAATAGGATGATGAAATGGAGTATATAAAGAAAGTGTAAAATGGAGGATAAGACATGGAGTATGAAGATGATGATCATGATTATTGCAAATAGAACTTGCAATAGGATGTACACTGTTTATTTGTTGTGATGATTTTTGTATAGATACATTAATCCTTCCAATTTTTTTATTGGTGTAGGTATCTTGGAATGCTTTGTTTGTCAATCTAGTTTGAGATCTTCATTAACATATTGCTAGTCATATTTAGTGCATGTGTAATTGAAAACACTTATGAACCAAAAGTTTTTTTGCCTCCTTTTTTCCTTTTTTTCATTTTTTCTGTCAAGCTATTGTTGCCATTTTTGGTTTTCACTAGTGTCGTACCCCATTTATCCTAATAGGGTTTTAATGAGGAGGAATTCCTTTATTGTAGAGTTAAGGTTTCCTCCATGGTGGTTTTCAGCCAAAGTTCTATCCCAAGTGCATTAATGAGGTTTCCACTTGGATATTATTATTATTATTATTATTTTCTTTTTCATTTGCAATGTTTATGATATCTAGGTGGCTTGAGAGAATTTTTACTCTCAACCACACCTAATTGTTAGGCTTTGAATATGGTTGTGACTTATTCCTTTACAGAGGCTTATTGTAGATATTTTCTAAAGAGTGACTGCAACAACCCTTGGATTTCTTAGTGATTTTTGATTTTGTACTAGTGATTTTCCATGATTTTACAAGATAATATAATATTGTGATAGATTTGCCAAAAAAAAATTATATATACATATTATATTATTAATAAAATCACCTTCCATTTTTCCTATGTATCATGGAGATTCGCCCATTTATTATACATATAAATTTAGGGATCCTCTTAAAATTTTCCCTGCCCATAGGTGACACATCTTCATCCAACAGGCACTTTGGAGGCACCACTCCTTTTAAGGTACAAGTTAACTTTGATATTCCCATATTTGAGGGCCAGATAGATGCAACCATTGTAGATAAATGGTTAAATCTGTTGGAAGGATATTTTTCAGTTCATGACTTTTCCAATCGAAAAAAGATTACTTTTTCACTTCTCAAAGCCACCCCACACATCAAGGACTAGTCGGAAACTTACTGTGAAAAAAAGGACAAGAGGAAATCCTCACTATTTTCAGCTACACCCACTTGGAATTCTTTTTGAGATGCCATCAAGGAACAATATTACCCTGTTGAGAGATATGAAGATAAATACATAAAGTGGACCATGCTACAACAAGAAAGGGATCAAGATGTATCAAAGTTTACAAATTTTTTCCATACCCTTCGCATGAAGTTTGGCATAAAGGATTCTGAGCGGAATTTGGTAATCAAGTATCATGACTGTCTACACAAGTACATTCAGGATGAGATGGAGTTCCTAGACATCTCCTCACTCAGCATGGTGTACCGATACACTTTCATGATTGAGAAGAATTTTAAGCAAAAGAAGAAAGACTTTGGATCTATGAATCTAAAGCAAGGAAAAGGCACCACAAAACATAGATAAAAGGACAAAGTCAAGATGGGGTGACCCAGGAAAAACCACCAAGGCCACAAGAAAAGAGAATCACCACGAAGACAAAGAAGGACATGGGGAAATGGTGTGAAGTCCATAAGAGCTCCACTCACAACACAAGTGAGTGTCGGGCCAGGTAGTCACTAGTGGCTGAGAGGAAGCCTTCCAAATGAGATGCATGTTTCGACTCTAAGTCAAAACCCAGCAAGAGGAATGACAAAGGGAATCAAATCAAGGATGCAGATCCTAGTGCCACCGTGGCCACCACTAAGATCCAAAATAATGAGCCTGAAGATCTAGAGGAGGGGAATGCCTCTTCCACTCACACATGTGGGTAAAGAGTACTTTACTACAGTTCATTGTCAACAGTGCAAGCCAAAAGAACCTCATTTCTACAGAGGTCATGAAGTGGTTGGTGTCGAGTTGTAAAAAGGGTCTTTTTTACGTCTAATTACCTCACATTAGTTTGTCAATCCAGGAACGTTTTGTTATTTAAAAGAGTGTCTTAGTTTGAGGCTATAATTTGTCAGATTAATGCTAGTAGTATAGTGCTCAAAATACAAGAGTAAACGGATGCTTAAAACAAGATCTAATTACAGTAAAGCACCTTAAAGTTGAAATCATGCATTCAAGAAACTAGGCAATTTATCAGTCAAGGGTCCAGTAATAGTAACTCATCCCTCTTTAAACTTATGTAATTAAAGACAATCAAGGAAAAAATCATCAATCTGGGGGCTAGACAACAAATGCCAATGCCTACTACAGTTTCAGATCGTTCTGCACACCAAAGCAATGATAACGCAAATAATAAAGAAATGGAACAACAACTAAGTAATGTAACAACAACTAGGAAATGGAACAACAATCAATTCTTATGAACACCTTAATCGTCATAAATAAGTGTAGCAATCATACCCTACAGGAATCAGATAGCAATCCTTATTCTAAGGATAAATCAGATAACACACGGAAATAGAACGACAATTAGCAATGAACATAGAATAGTACTCAAAGCCAAATGCAAGTTCACGATAACCTAAGATAATAACGCACACACAAAGCGCCTTAATAAAAGTAGTAATCTGATTTCGATACCACCAATATCAATCTTGGTTATCAGGATTAATGATTGTAATTCATAACGGAACAACAATGTCAGTTGAACTGCAATCGCACTCAATTGTAAACCATAGATGAATACAACAATATGAATGTTACAACACAATTACTCTGTAGTTTGAATAGCAACAGTATTCTATAAAGACTAGCAATGTCATATCAACAATTAAAGGAACAACAATGCGTTGCAGAGTCAATACGATGTTTCCATACTCAGTCTAACGTAAATCAAATACAACAGAGTTGTGATGTAAAATAAAAAAACATATAAAATTACGGGACAAAGCTGATAAGTGAAACCATGCACAAAACAAAAGTAATAGTACAGGAGTAAGTGTTCCACCAGGGTCGGGCCTTTACCCTCCAGGGACACACTGCTTGAGATTATTCTAGGATCAAAGATGAAACAACAACCAGGTTTGTATTAATGCATTAAAACAGAATTACAATGGATCACTTCTCAACAAGATTCGATGATCAAAGTCTCAAATTCAAGAAAAGTTACATAGAAAAATGACAGTCTATCTCCCTCCGGGCTAGCGGTGCTGCCCCTTTTTATAACAGCTAAGGTAGAGATGTCAAGGATGCAAAAATAGTTAAAGCAACGATCCCTCAGGATCAAAGGATCCTGAGGGATTCACCAAACTGTTAACTCTCAGTTATCCATTTTCTTTCTTGCGCCAAGTTGATATCTCCATTTCCTTTCCTTGGCTAATATGCTTTAATTTGGATCGCCTTGTTTGCATGTGGTTCCCCACCAAAGGGACATCAGTTAAATTGGCCCTGTCTTTTTCTTTGGAACGACAGTCTTTCGTTTTTCCCTTTTCCTGCATAAGAAATGGCAATTATCAGTGTTTTTGTATTGCATATTAATCTTACAGAATTTTT
This sequence comes from Pinus taeda, assembly GCA_000404065.3. NCBI lineage: Eukaryota > Viridiplantae > Streptophyta > Pinopsida > Pinales > Pinaceae > Pinus > Pinus taeda. The sequence goes on along the minus strand of APFE030110747.1, from coordinate 21,186 downwards.
TATGATTTCTTGTTATCTACCTAGTTCATGATGCAAAGAGGTTGTGAGTTTTAATGAAAATATGCCAAAATAATCAACAAAAACATACCTTCTTTAGTACTCCACACACCCCCCTGCTTACCCTTTTTCATGCCCTCATGAAAACATTGTAGTTGACATGTAAGGCAGTGAGAGAGTAGGCTGGAGATGGGATCTCATGTGGTGGTCTATAGCCATGATGCATAACTAGGTGTTCAAAAAAATGGCCTGTCTGACCCTCAGGCATCTCATACAGGGCTTGGTATCTAGATGCAGGGTGAAAAATGATCGGACTCCGGAACCTATATCCTAACCAAGATGGCCCTGCTCTCAATATAAATTCACCATAGAGGTGCAAGTGATCGGAAGCTAACTTAAAGTTTTCATAATTAAATGGTTCCCTAAGTTGGATATTCGGATTAGAGATCTGATATCGAAATTTAGCCGCATCAATGGCAAGGTCTTTAATAGTGAGAAAGTATTATATTCCCTACCGATTGATCGTTGTATGAAGAAGTCCTAATGCTTCAATCATGCCTGGAGTCCCCATGAGGTTCCTATGTTCCCTCCACAACTACACTGGATTTCTAGGCTCAACTCTTACCCATAAGTCTAATCCGTTTTCTTGTCTTTGGAAGGCATTATAGGCTTTAAGCCATTTGATTTGATTAACCCCAAATGAAATAAATGCCTGCAATTGGATATCCCCAACAAAAGGGTCGGGGTTCTGCTCTGTCTCTTGGTCTAACACAAGGTTATGTAGATAGAATTCACACAATAATATTTGAACCTTTGCTCCGTAGTGCTTACAAAAATTTATAAAATCATCAATGGTATTAATTTGTATAGGGGTGCCTGCTCTGGCAGCCTTTATTTTCAATTGCAAGTATAGTTCCATTAAAAACAAGGCATAATTCTTAGCAGGGGCTCTAAATGCTAGGATGTCAGTGTACAAAGAGCATAAGGTATCCATCTGCTTGATAACTATATCTAACATACGAGTTACTTTTGCGACTTTTTCTTCTTCCTCTCACCATCCTTCAATGGTCTGGCTTTTGGATAAATTGACATTCCTTAGCTATTGCTGTAATTCTTCATACCTTTCTTGAGGAACCGTTTGTTCTATGATTTTTTCTACTGCTTGATGAGCTTGCATCAAAACCTCCTGTAGGGTTACCGTCCTCGGATCACTGTCCCACATGGTAGTGGTGAGCAGGAGGTTCACTTGAATCTTCTTATTGCATCTTCTTGTGTTTGTGGCTCGCATTTCTTCAGAGGGTTGTGCCTCTGTCTGCACTTCTTTGTCACAATCCGATATATCATCTATTTTTACTTCAACATAGGTAACAGTTGAATGTTGTTCCTTTTGATTTGAATAGCAGATTGCTCCTCAACAAGGTTTTGAACGACAAATTGATCTTCAACAAGGTTTTGAACGAAAAATTGATCTTCAACAAGGTTTTGAATGACAAACTGCTCCTCAACAGGATTTGGAACGACAGACTGCTTCTCAATAGGGTTTTGAACAATAGGGTGGACTCGAGTCCTCTGAACCTTTTTCTTAAGGGGTCTTGCCGGAGTGGTTGCATGTCTCCCCCCCGAAGTCCTTTTTACCCTCTTCCTCATTTTCAAAATCCTAATCTGTTGTCGAAGTCGAACTATCACATTCAGTAATCTTTGTTGTTCTTTCCGTAATCTCTTAATTTCTTCTATTTCCTTAGAAGGAACAACTATCTGTTTACTCAGGCCTGGACTGTTATCTCAGTCAATTCCCTGGTTTTCTCCTTGGGGTTCTCCTTTGTTGCTCTGCTCAGGTTGCTCAGGGGTAAGAACCTTAGTCGGTTCTGTTATTTCCTGGGTGACTTCTTTTTCCACCCCCTCTTCTTCGTGAATTTCTTCCGGTGTAGTCTGGCTAGGAATCGATTGTTCCTCCTCTGTACCACTTTTCTCTCCTGTCATACTTTCATCATGAACAGGTTGACTTTCTTTTTCTACCTCCTCCTCATGTAATTCTTCCGGTGCATTTTTTTCTTGAGCAGAATGTTCTTCTGGTTCTTCTTCAACATGGAGGTCTGGTGGGCTAAGAGGTAGGGCATATTCGCCCATACTAGCCAAAATTTTGGCCAATTCATCTTCTTGCAATGGATTTTGCAATGGGCTATCTTCACGCTGCTCTGTTTCTTCCTCCTCATGCCCAGGTTGCTCGGTTTCTTCCTCCATTTCTCCTTCCTCATTTCCTTGCATTCCTTTCTCATTCTCTTCTCCTTCTAATTGTGGGGGTTGCTCATCCCCTGAATCGTCTATCTCTACTGGTTGGCTAGTATCCCCTTAGGAATTTTCCAGCCTCCCCTTAATCCATGCCAATCTAACTGATTTCCTTCGTTTCAATGGGCGATATGGTGTACTGGTGGCATGCTTAAGTTTTGGGGATGGCATAGTCAATCCCCCGTCTATCATGGCAATTAGCTCTTCCCAGCTGCTCTACTACTGGACGAGGCTATGGCTAACTATCAACTGTATCATCCCATGGTGACTTACGACTGATTCTACATGTTGTGCCTTTTTCATGCTTCAGGAAACATCATGAAGTAATGAATTTAAAAATGCAGGTAAGTTTACAATGCATTTCTGCTTTAATACGGCTAAAAGATTAAGGTGTCGTGGTCTTACCACGTCTTTCCTGCCTTCATAGGTGATGTAGCTTTGAATGGTCTTCGCTAATTCTGCCCACGGCTCTCCTGATGTTGCTGGTAGAACCCCCTTTCCTCTGACTATCAGGTTTTGGCCTTCATCCTGGAAGGTTTTTATGATCTTTTGCAATCTCTCCTTCTTTAACGTCCACACAGGTCTAGTGGTTGGCAGTCCCGAGACCTCTGCAATTATGTCATCGGTGACTGTTATGTGTTTCCCCCTTATTGTGGAGTGATCTTCTTACAAGTTCTGCAAGAATTCTATTACTACGGTCTCATTGGATTCCTCTAAACAATTGAGATAAGTTAACCAACCTGCTCTTGCCAGGATTTCCCGTGCAGCATCAGAGACTGTCAATACCTGTGGTTCTCTTTGAACTCATCTTCCTCCCATGCTTTTGGTTTCACTGTAAAATATGAAAGTATGACAATGGAACAACAAGTTGTTCAAACTATTAGAACATGGAGAAACTAACAAAACAGTAGGACTCGCTCAAATCCTAAAGAACTTACTAATTGCTGCAGAGCATACTACGGAAATGGCTTAGGAACAGCGAGCCATGCAAATTAAAAAAAAATATACCGTTGAGCCCTGCTATTCCCAAGTACATGATTTCCTGAATGGTAGTCTGACACATATACTAGCAAATGATGAGGTTAACCTCCCCCCCCCCGTAATGTGATAGGTCGTCCTCAGCCGTCAAATAAGGAAGCTACGTGTCGATCTACCCTGGGACAGAGTCATAAAGGAACAACATATGGCAACATGCCATGTTTACAAAAGTAGCAGGTTACCGAAATCGAGGTTTATAGTCAGATCACTTAACAAGTAAGAGACTACTGTGATATGATGCGAGGCTGGGAGGATAGGACAACTGACGTGCACACAAAGTATAATGCGGTCATTGTCAACTTTTCTGTCATGATTGGTGATAATAGTTTTACATGTGTTTAATGGTTCGGGAAATAATATACATAATCTTATGTGACTTATTACAAAGGTATAAGAGACAGAAGGGTGTTGATGATTAATTATTGGTGTATAAGTAATGTGACTTCAATACCATTAACAGAGCTCTATTGCCGACAGGTGTCCATAACCTTGGAAAAGTTGTTTGTTTCACCCATGGAACCATGATCTTTTATGTATGCATAGAAAGTGTTGTGCAGTGTCAAAATGTAGGCCATTATGCTGGCTTGATGACTAGTTAGCCATAATGCCATTCACCAGGAAGGAGTGAAAGGTGTGTTAGAGTCGGTCTAGTTATCCCTCCATCAGAGATCAAAGCTCTTTTTTGCATTTCATGTTTAGGTGTCCCATCAGTTTTCATCAGTTGCATTTCATTAGGCATGCCATAACTCTAATGGAGTGGTCTGTGTCATTCATTCCCCTCGTGCATATCACTGTTGGTTTAGGATGAGTCATAAAGCTTCACAAGTCATTTTTAAAATTTTTAGGTCTAGGTCTAGGGTTTGAGTTAATTTAGTCCTGAAAAGTCTTAGAAGACCAGTAGGCCAGAGGGATGCCTTTGATAAATCATCACTTCAATAATTGTCACCATTATACAGCTGAATAAGGACTTCTCTTCAAAACTCTGTTTTGAAGGCAAGTCGCCACCTCATTTTTGTAAAAATTGTAAAAATTTTCAGTTCTTCAATTGTTCAAGTGCAGCCCTGGTCTCCTTTGCTGAAGCATATCAGAGCTATACTTGCAAAAAATTATCAGAGAAACTCATTATTTCAACCTATTTTATGAAGGAAACCAAAAAGGTCAGAGCCTATTAATTTCGAAAAAGTGTCAACAACCAAACATAAGAAAAATGGGTTTTCATTGAGCAAAAATCAAAATGGATGCTATATCAAGTGATTTCTCCTCATTTCCAACACATTACACATTTTGAGAGCTAAGAGTATCATTGAAGGATGATTTTGCAAGTTTGAGGCAAGTTCATGAGTAGTTGGTCAGTTCTAGAGGCACGTGGCGCACTCAGAACGCGCGGTGCATCAGGCCGTTTTCTCATGTGTAAATTAACACAGGCGCGGCGCACTTAGAGCGCGCGGCGCGTTGGGTAAAGTGCACGGCGCATATGGTTTCTGCCTACAAATTCGCCAAGAAGCCGCTCAAATCACCTCTCCTCGCGCCTAAATTCTCAGGTAGGCCTACAATCATCACTTGGTTTTGTTTTTGGATGGTGTATATGTGGTATATATGAAGAAATTAGCCTCTCTTTGTCAAGAAAAATCAAGTGAAAAGAAACCCTCCATATGTAATCAAATTGCTGTAATGACTCAAGTCCAAAGTTTGCTTTAGGGTTTTACAAAATTATTGTCGCCAAGGCTTCATTTTCCCTTGTTTCACATTTCCTATTTTCCCCAAATATTTTCCCAAATAAATCCCCACAACACCACACCTTCCTCTCTCAAACTCCCAATCATTCTCCTATAACCATATAATCCCTACCTTGTTTCAAAACCCTAAAACATTTCTATCCCCCTAGTCCCTTCCCTAATATCCTCATTTTATTTCCATTGTTCCCATTTCCCTTGCTTCCCTTTTCCTAACAATTCCCATCATTTATGTCCCCTTGGTTATAGCATTTTGATAAAGAGACAAAAGTCAACAATCAACTTTTGGCACACAGTTTCATATCAGCAAATATATATATTCCGGCCACCTTGTTTTTAGAGAACATGTCAGACACCGAGTCTGAATATGAGCAGGATTATGATAGTGACTCTACAGCAGGGGTCAATGTACCTAATGTGCCACAAAGGTATCACAGGGGTGGCAAGAGTGGATAGCATGTTAGGGAGGAGCCTACCTCTTTAGCTCAATTGCAAGCTTTCCCGCTTGCCATGGATTGTTTTTGGTGCCAAGCATGTTACCAATATTGTGAGATGATCTCACAAACTCAGCATCATCGGGAACTGGTCTGTCTATTTGTCCTTAACTTACACGATGGTCATGTGAAACTTGCCGGAGTGGATTTCAATTTGTCACCCGACACTATTTCTCAGGCCACCGAAATACCAAATGTGGGGGAGGAATGGAGTAAACGCCAGATGCTGGACCGATATTATTATGAGCCATATGTCAAGCCCACATATATCAGACACTTGAGCGCGGCCTTTCCTTTCAAATACCTGAAAGATGAGTTTGCACCATTGATGAAACTCATCATTCGGTATTTCAGCTGTGAGGGCAGATTTTCACGTCTCTATGCGTACCATGTACGTTTGTTGATGCATTTCACATGGGTACATATGATGAGAATTCTGTTTTTCATGTGCCGAAACATAGAGAAGATGGTACCCTTAGTACAGAGGAAGACCCCGGCACATCAGCACAGGAGCATATATCACTATGCATTGATCAAAATCATAGTGATGCATCAGTTGGCACAACAGGGTATTTCTTGGGAGGATTTCATCTCCCGTGATTTCTTTTCAGCGCTACAGCCTCCTCCAGAGATCGTCCATGATGAGGGAGGGCCTTCACAGTAGTTTTACATGCATGAGACCGAGCATGTTGATGCTCCAACATATGTGACATATCAGAAAGGCCCCAGGGCCTTATTTGCAGCTGCACGACGAGTACTTTCTCCACCCGGGGTGGAAGGGGTCTCGTTGACATCATCACCAGAGCGAGTATTATCTCCACATCATGTGGAAGGGGTCTCGCTTCCATCTAGAGCATAGGTACAGAGTCAGGACAGGGGCAAGAGACCCATGGTTTATGAGGGTCCTTCAGGAGTTCAGGATACCGGTATCATTGATGTTGAGGCTAGTTCGCCCACCTCAGAGCTTAAGGAGATTATCTGAGAACAAAGGGCCGAGAATGAGTCACTGCAAAAGAAATTGCAGATGGCTAAATGGGTGATCAACTACTTAGAGCAGCGCAACAAGCAATTGGAGCATGAGCATGAACTTATGAGCTGCGCAAGATTCGTGAAGACCGGGAATTGGCTCGTAGGAGACCCAATGATTTGACACCTATTGATCGGGAATTGATGCTCATCCGGGTGAATACTCACTTGGAAAATTTGTTAGTGAAGGCAAACAAGGACAAGGACATGCTTCGCCACATGAAGACTCACTATTGGGCTCGCATGCATGTTTGCAAAGCGAGAATGAAGGTCCTCAAGAGGCGTTTGAGCAAAGCGCTAAAACAAAAGAAAAGGCCCGATACGCTTCAATTTTTGGCCGAAGCTTCACTAGTTGAGAATGATACATGATGGAGGGTTTCACTCCAATTTTGGGCACATTTGGAGAAAATTTTGTCATTTCAAAATTTTTGGCTTGCAAAACAGGTTTTTGGGTTCTATGCATCGTGCTCAGCACGCGACCCATAAAATGGAGAGGTCAAAATCATAGGTGGCTTACATTTTTAGATTTTTCATGATGAAATACACATTCTCAGCAATTTCCAAGGAATTTCATCAAGTTTTGGGTGATCAAAATCTCAAAAAACATCATGAAAATCACCTTTCTGCCACTTTTTGCATCAGCAGGTAGTACTTCTGGGAGAATTCATTTTTGGAGGGTCAAATGGAGACCAAAGTGAAAATTTCCATTTCTTTTAGAAATTAGACATCCATACCTTTCCAAAAAGCCCACGTGTGCTCAATTTGGAGGTCAGGAAGTGCCCCAAAAGTAGTTGCAAAAGCGTGCGGCGCACAGGGCTTTTTGGCCAAATTTTCACTGTTCAGCTCAGAAATTCACCCAGTTTTGACTAGTTTTCACTTGTGATGGGATTTTTCACCCTCCTTGATGTAATTATTGGATATTTTTGTTGTTATGACACTTATTTACCTATTCTAGATGATTCATTCATAAAATAGCAAAAATGTAATGAATGAATTGGTTTCCTAGCTTATAGAGGCAAGTTGTTTTAACTGCCTAGATTGTAGTGCTTAGTTTAGAATTGGTTGAAACAGCTCCTAGGATGATGAGCTTGACCCCTAGAGGCAAGGGAATGCGTTGGATTGCCTAT